>CAMZMU010000082.1:34942580-35021602 GCA_947311845.1 Poa pratensis | reverse complement strand
GTTCGACACCACCAGGGTCATCAAGGGGAGAGCATTGGCTGACTTCGTCGCCGAGTGGACAGACACGCAGCAAGAAGAGCCTCATGAGGCAGAATCCACGCCAGCAGGAGACACGGCGCCAAGCCACTGGACCATGCACTTCGACGGAGCATTCGCATGCCAGAACGCTGGGGCTGGCGTCGTCCTGACCTCACCCAAGGGCGACAAGCTCTACTACGCCGTCCAGCTGTGCTTCACGACAGACAAGGTCTCCAACAACATCGCCGAGTACGAGGGCCTCCTCGCGGGCTCAGAGCCGCAATCGCCCTCGGCATCAAGCGCTTACTCATCAAGGGCGACTCCCAGCTCCTCGTCAACTTCTCCAACAAGAGCTACACGCCTAAGGACGGCCATATGGCCGCTTACCTCGAGGAGGTCCGCAAGCTCGAGAAACACTTCAAGGGGATGGAGCTCAGGCACATCCCACGAAGGGAGAACCAGGAGGCCGACGACATCGCCAGGCGAGCATCACGCAGAGAAGCCCAGCAGGCGGGCGTGTTCGAGGAGAGGCTCACCAGGGCATCGGTGAAACAGCCAAAAGAAGCCGTTGAAATGAACATGGACGAAGAGCTCCCACCACCACCAACATCTGGAGCACCAGGCTGCGGTCCACCCACAGGGGAACGCCTGCTGCTGGCCATGACACACCAAGAGACGGGCTGGATCGATGAGCTCAAGGAGTACCTCAGGGACGGAGTCCTCCCTGAAGAGGACGCAGAAGCAGAGAGAGTTGCTCGCCAGGCCAAGTCATACTGCCTTCACGAGGGAGACCTGTACCGCAAGCGTCCAAATGGAGTTGCACTAAAATGCGTCCCCCCTGAAGAAGGCCGCCAGCTGATCAAGGACATACACAGTGGAGAATGTGGCCACCACTCATCATCACGCACCCTCGCAGGGAAAGTCTTCAGGAGTGGCTTCTATTGGCCCTCAGTACTTCAAGATGCAACCATCATGTCCAGTCCTGCGAGGTGCCAGTTCACGCCAAGCAAGTCCACCAGCCGCGCTGGGGCTCCAGACCATCCCTCTCTCCTGGCCCTTGCGGTCTGGGGGCTGGACATCCTGGGACCTTTCCCACGCTCCAGCGGGGGCTACCGCTACCTCTACGTCGCCATCGACAAGTTCACCAAATGGGCGGAGGTTGAAGCGGTGCGCACCATCCCGGCGAGATCAGCGGTGAAATTCATCAGAGGCCTGGCCTGTCGCTTCGGCGTGCCAAATCGCATCATCACCGACAACGGCTCGCAGTTCACCAGCGGCATCTTCAGGGCCTACTGCGAGAGTCTCGGCACACGGCTCTGCTTCGCCTCGGTGGCTCACGAAGCAACGGGCAGCTGAGCGGGCGAACGCAGAAGTGCTCAAGGCCTCAAGACAAGAAGCTTCAATCGCCTCAAGGCCCACGGCAAGAACTGGATTGAAGAGCTCCCCTCCGTGCTCTGGTCCATCCGCACCACCGCCACGAAGCCCACTGGAGAAACGCCGTTCGCTCTCGTCTATGGCGCTGAAGCAGTCCTCCCACCGAGATCAAGCATGGGTCCCCACGGATCCTTGCTTTCAACGAGGACAACCAAGAGGAGCTCCACAACGACGACTTGCTGCTGCTCGATGGACTACGTCGCCGTGCCGCCCTCCGAGCGGCAAAGTACCAGCAAGACCTGCGCCGCTACCACAGCCGCCACATACGGCCGCGCACCCTCGAGACAGGCGATCTCGTCCTCAGGAGGATCCTCTCCAGAGAAGGCCTCCACAAGCTCTCACCCATGTGGGAAGGCCCCTACAGGGTCGCGCACATCGCCAGGCCTGGCGCGGTGCGGCTCGAGACGGAAGACGGCGATCCGATCAAAAATCCATGGAACATCGAGCACCTACGCAAGTTCTACCCGTGATCACGTCGCGGCAGGCATTTTTTGTCTCAAGAGGGAAGCACGCGTCTTCACCTCCCAGCTTCACCAAGCTTTCCCTTCACGAGGGCCATCTCCACTGAGAGTTTCCTACAACGCGTTGCCACGGGCCGCGGGAAGCCTCAGCCACTCCATGTGGAACCCCATGCCCAGACATGGCGGACTTTGTCTTGGCCTCGCCAAGTGTAATGAACAATTTCAGGTCATCATGAACCTATTGCGCTTCGGCGCCGTTATGTAATATTGCTTGGTGAGTTTGCTTTCTTACATTTCATTCGCGCTCACATTTTTCCCCATGCGCACCTCGCGAGCGGGGGCTGAGCACGGTGCCTGTGTCTCGGGAGCATCCCAGCAGCATCGTAAAATCCAAAGGATCCGAGCTCTAACTCGTGGCTCTCCGCCCACGACCGTTATCTCACCAAAGAGCTCTGACTCGTGGGTTAGCTCCCATGCACGTCACCTCACCAAGGACCTTGGTGCTTATTCTCCTCGTGAGATACCCATGAGGAAATCTATGAGCGCGCATGAGTTGTACAACTATGCTTTGCTTGTGGGTTCGCCTCTCTCTCTCTCTCCAAACAGGGAACAAGACGCCTTGCAGGGCTCCAAAAGCTCCAAGCCAGTCTCAGGCAGCCTCGAGAGGGAGAACACCTCACCAGGAACACAACACCCTCTACAAAGCAGGCGTCTCGCCAGAGCTAAGTCCAGAACTTACGCCTCATGAGCTCTTTTTCCCTCTCGCTGGTTTTGTCGCCCCTCGAGCCTCTCTTTTCTCTCTTACGCCTCATGGGCTGCTTGCACGTCAAAGGGGAGCCCCTGAGCATCGCGCCTCGAGGGCTCTTACCTCTCTAAGCCTTACGCCCCGGCCTTGTCGAGCCCTGACTCCGGCATACCGAAGCGGCGGTGCTATTTGCGCTAAGAGCAGGGTCCTAACGACGTAGAGCGAAAAAGACATGAGGGAACAGATAAAAGGCCTCCCGAGGGGCACCCACACTTGCACAAAGTTAAAGTGTCTTTACAAACCAGCACGAAATAAAAGTGACAATCTTAAGATAACTGCCCTTGGCACTCTCTACAGGGGCAACCTAAGCAGCGGGGTTGTCGTCGTCGCCGTCGACGTCCTCGTCCCACCTCCTCAGCACCAGCCTCGTCGTCGCTCTCCTCAACCTCGACCCTCTTGAAGCGTTGAGTGTACTTCTCCACGTCGTCCCACACCGAGGCGTCCAGCTTCTCGGCGAGCTCCTTCTCCAGAGGCTCCATCACAGACGCGAAATCGAAGCCGGGGTGGAGGTGTGCAAGGTTGGCGAAGACTTGGCCGATCGCGACGCCAAGGAGCTCGCGGCTCTCGGTGTCGACCAAGTCGTCGAGGTTCGTCACGACCTCTTCAAACTTGGTGAGGAGCTGCTCGAAGAAGCCAAGGTAGACGGCGACGTCCTGGTTCCCCTCGACAGAGAGCCTGGGGGCTTCGGTCCCCAGGCGGCTCGCGAGCACGCGCACGCCTCACCAAGGAAGAACATGCGCTCCCGCTGGCGCGACAAGACCTGCGCAGTCAGAGCGCTCCGCCGAGCTTCCTCGACGAGTTCCACAGGCCCCACCTGCTGCTGCATCTCGTTCATGTCCTGCGTCAAGGAGGCAAGGTCCTGCTCCGCGTGCTTCCGAGCCTCCACAGCGTCATGAAGGCGGGAGTCGAATCGCTGCTTCTGAGCCTCAAGCTCCCTGATGCGGGCCTCGAGCTCGTTGCGTCTCTTCGTGAAGCGCGCCTCCTGCTTCTTGGCCTTGTCCGCGAAGTCCTTCCTGCAATTGTCGCGGAAGAGCTGCTCCTTGGTCGCGGACTCCGCCGCCAGCTGCTCCTCCTTCTTGCGGAGGTTCTCGTTGGTCAGCGCGAGGGCTTCTGGTAGAACGCCTCGTCTTGAGTGACTTTGCTCTCGCGAGACTCCAGGTGCTCCCGCTGCGCGGACTGATCCTTCTCGATCTGTTCGACCTGTTCCTCGCGCTTGCGCAGCTCGGTCTCGCGGGCATCAAGTTCTGCCCCGCGCTGCACCATCTGGTTCTCACGGACACGCAGGTCCTCGCGGAGCTTCTCCAGGCCTTGCCGCACGGTCTCCGACTCGGCAATGATTCCCGCCTCGCGGTCTAGGAGCTCCTTGTGCTTGGTGGAGACCGCCGCCTCGCGCGCCGCCAGCTCCTGATGCTTGGCCTCCGTCTCCGCCTCGAGAGCCTCGCGCTTAGCGCTCAGGACCGCAAGGGTCTCCTCGACCTCGCGGACCACGCTGAGGCGGATCTCTTCAGCAGAGCGCAGCGCCGCCTCGCGTTGCGCCTGGGCTGCCTCGTCCTTCCGGCGGCAGCGCTCCACGGTCTCCTGGAGGCAAGCCCAGCCCCGCGCAAGCTCGGCGACCTCCTCCGCCCTGGTGCGGTCTTCCTCAGCGAGCTGGGCCTCGAGCCCATCGAGCACCTCCCTCGCCGAGCGAAGGACGGCCTCTCGGCGAGCTGCGACAGGGCGCCGACCCAGCAAGGCTAGGGCCCACGATTCTCCAGAGGGCCTGGAAGCGCCAGCGCCTGCTGAGGACTCCGGGGCATCGCGCCTTGGGCTCTGGGTGACCTCGAGGCGCGCCTGGGGGCTCTGCTGGAGCCTCCCTCTTCTTCCGTGCAAGGGGCCTTCTGGGGGCTCTGGCGAGAGCCCCCCTCGCCTTCTGCGCTGGGAGCCTTCTGGGGGCTCGAGGCGCCCCCACCGTCAGCTCCGCCATTTCCCTGCCCCTGGGGAGCACTCTCCTCCTCCTCAGGAGCAGGGTTGGCCGTCCCCGCGGCAGCCTCAGCGCCCACCGTAGGCCCTCCAAGGCCCGAGCTCGGTGGAGGCGACGGCACCGTGGTGTCCTCCATGTCGACGTCAGCGTGCGTCTCTGCAGACGCAGCTGTTCCCGCCGTGCCCTCCTTCGCCGGCGGCGTGGTCCTTGCCGCGTCCTCCGGCGTCTTCTCTTGCTGCGCGGGAGAAGCGTCAGGCCGCGAAGGCGGCGGCGTCGTCACCTCAGCCTCCTCCTCCCTCTCCTCGTGGCGCTCCTCCGCCCCAGGAGGTGGCGTCGCAGCCTCGGGAGAGGAAGCGGTGGCCTCGTGGTGCACCTCTTCAGTTGTGGGCGTCGCGGACGCCGCGGCAGAGCCAGAGATCTCTCCAAGTCTCCGGAGCCTCCGCCTCTTTGGCTCCTCGGTGCGTCTGGAGAGGAAAAGACTCAGAAACCCGAGAGGCATACACCAAGAACAACATCAAACAGGAAAGGGAGTACAAAAACTTACGCCGCGGTGTCGACCCACTTCCTCTTCTTCCGCTTCGCGGGCGGAGCACTGGGCCCCGCGCTCGTCCGTGCCTCTGTCTCCTCCTGGGCCCCGGCGTTCCTGTCGTGGATCGCCTTGGAGCGAGGCTCGCAGTGGCCCGACGAAGCATCGTCATCGTCGCTATCCTCCTCCCCTCAACACGCCGCGAGGGGGCAACCACGAACTCGTCGCCGCTGCCTGAGGAGACTCGTGGACCTCAGCTTCAGGCGCCGCACTCTTCGAGGCGCTCGAATTCCCCGCCGAGGAAGCAGCGTCTCCCGAGGCGCCGGTCGCGCCCGCATCGGACTCTGCGGGCGTCTCCGTCGTCTCCTCGTCCCTCAACTGGCGCCCCCTGCGCCGCAGACTCCGGGTCCTCGCGAGGCCCAACGTGCCCCTTAGGCACCAGGCCCCACTGATCGAACTTCGGCATCGCCTGCACATGCGAGACGCGGCGCCCGAGATCGATCCGATGAAGCGGCACGTCTGGTCAGTGGGCACGGGGATGTCCGGAGACGTGAAGAGAGTCTCCATGAGGGCGTGCAATTCCTCCTTCGTGTAGAGGGTAGCGCTCAGGCGCATCTTGTCCCTCTGGTTGGAGTACAGCCACATCGCGTCCGCGTGCCTCTGGAGCGGAGCGATGCGGCGCCTCACGAAGTCCTTGGCCACCATCTGCCCGGTGAGGCCGGCCTCGCGGAGGTCCCTCAAGCGCCTCACCACAGGGCCAAGCGTCGCGCCCTTGAGCCCTTTGGAGGCCCAGCTCGCCCTCTTCGTCGGAGGCGCTTCAGGCAGCTCGAAGAAGGCGCTCTGGCTCCCGAACTGCATGAGGAACCAGCGCTTGCGGAAGTCCTCCACCTTCTTCGTCACGCTGGTCACGATGTCCTCGCCGTTCCGCGATGGGGATGTAGACGCCCTTCATGCCATCGGTGATGCGGAAGGACACGCACCCTGACCGCTCCTTGTTCGCCGTGAACCGGAGCGCGTAGAAGCTGCGGAAGAGGTCCACCGAAGGCGGAATGCCGATGTACGCCTCGCAGAGGTAGGCGAAGATGGCGAGGACGAGGATGGAGTTGGGGTGAGATGGAGAACCTGGATCTGGTAGCGCTCCAGGACCGCCAGGAAGAAATCGGAGAAGGGGGAACGAGCCGGCGAAGAGAGAGTGCATGAAGATGGGGTAGAAGCTGCCGTGGGAGTTGCCCGCGCGCTTGAGCACGGTAGCGCCGTGCTCGTTGGTCTTCGAGCCGCCATGTGGCGCACCTTGTCCAGCTGCGCCTCCGTCTCGAAGCGGGAGCCGCTCAGAGCCGGCTCGAAGTCGCCGTCCCGCTGCGCTCAGCGGATCGCCGCCCTGCGCCACTGCCTTGCCCTTCGAAGCAGCGGTGGCTTTCTTGGGCGCCATTGCAGCAAGGTCGCGAAGGAGGAGATTGGGGATTGAGCGCTGGGAGGAAGGAGATGAAAGGGGAACGAATGAAGTGATGGCCGCCTGCGCCGAGCTCTTCGCCTTATATCGGCTCATCGAGCCGTTACAGGGACGTGGCGGGACCCACCACCACGCCCGTTACTTCAGAGGAGATCGTGGGATCGTGCCCGCCGTAGCGCTCCACGTGTCTCGGGCTTCGCAGGCTTCTTTGGGCCCACGACGATTCGCCTCCGCCTGAGGAGCTCCAACGTGCCCATCGCGGGCCCGGGGGCTACTGTCGGCCCAGTGAAAACCAGGGTGTCATGGGCCGGCCTGCCACAGCCCTCGAACGCTCCGCAGGAATTTCTGCTAAGGACCAGGCTTTCAGCCTGGCGAGCCTCGCGAGGCATTTTCCCTCGCGAGGGCTTATTTGCTCGACTGAGCATTTCTGCTAAGGACCAAACGATCGGCCTGGAGGCCTCGAGAGGGACCTCTGCCTCGGGAAGGCCTCTCCTAGAAGATCTTCAGGCCCTGGCGCGTCTCCGCGCCACCCTCGGGAGGTTTTCCCTTGCGAGAAGTCAACGGCTACAGAACCTCGGCGAGGGTTCAGGCCTCGCGGGGTTCCTTCAAGTGGAAGCAAGCTCCTGCGCCGCTGCAGAGCGCACATGGGCTCTGCGCCCGCCGCAGAGTGACGCGCGCGCCTGCGCGTGATGACGAAGACGCCGCAGTTGCCATTCTCGTGTATAAAGTGGTCAAAGGAGCTGCGGCAAGCAAAGCGGACTCCAAGACTTGCCAAATTGGTGATAAAGCGGCCGGCCGCCGCTACGCTCCAACTGCGACGTCACCGTGGGGCGCGCCCCAAAGCTCTGCAGCGCCAGCCCACCGTCCTGGTTGGACGGTGGCTTTTTCTGCCAAGACGACGTGCTCCCTGCCATGGACCGTGTCCATGGACGCCCCCGACGCTGTGCGCTGTGCTCCAACTCGGCGGCATTGTGGTATCCCTTCCCGCCGGAGGTTTTCGGGGAAGAGGACCAAGCCCAGTATATAAGGAGCCAGTGTACGACCTAGGAGGGGGATCCCGCATTCAACAACTCATTCCACAACCAAGGAGCTACGTCTGAGAAGAAGACGAGCTCATTCCACCATAGTCCACCATAGCCACAGCAGTGCCCTCGGCAAGCACACTTGTACTGTGAACCTCTCCAAGCAGTGCAATACATCTTAGCAGGACGTAGGGCTTTTACACCTCACGGTGGGCCTGAACCTGGGTAGCGGCTCGTGTTACCTCTCTGCGTGATGTTCCTCACCGAGCTCGACGAGCACCGTCGCCGAGGTTGTTGAGGATTTGTTTGACGTTGTGTTCAGCCCCTTACTCGTTTCCTGGCACTTGAGAGACACCCCTATTTCCTGGGACTAGTCTTCGACAGAGTTGCCTTGAGGCATAAGATACTACCTTGCCTGTCTGCATCAAGACGCATCCTAAACCTTGGCGAGAGGCATCACAGTAAACCTGGAAATCTTTCTCCAGATCAGGTAGGCATAGGACTGGGGCTGACACTAATCGTTTCTTCAACTCTTGGAAGCTAGCTTCACAAGCTTCTGTCCATTCAAACTTCTTCCCTTTCTTTAGCAATTCTGTCATGGTTTAGCTATCTTGGAGAAGTTCTCAATGAATCTCCGATAGTACCCTGCCAAACCTAAGAAACTGCGTATCTCTGCTACTGTCTTGGGAGACAACCATTCCATTACTGCTGTGACCTTTGCAGGGTCAACTGCAATACCTTCTCTTGATACTATATGTCCCAAGAATCCAACCTCTTGTAGCCAAAATTCACACTTGCTGAATTTGGCATATAACTTATGCTCTCTGAGCTTCTCCATAACTAGACGTAGGTGTTCTTCATGTTCTTCCTTGTTCTTGGAGTAGATCAGTATGTCGTCGATAAAAACGACAACAAACTTATCTAGGAACTCCATGAACACCTTGTTCATCATGTTCATGAAGTATGCTGGGGCATTGGTCAACCCGAATGGCATGACGGTATACTCGTAGAGTCCATATCTCGTGACGAAGGCTGTTTTTGGAATGTCATGTTCTCTGATCTTTAATTGAAAATATCCTGACCGAAGATCGATCTTAGAGAATACTGTAGCTCCTTCTAACTGGTCAAATAAATCATTGATCCTCGGTAGTGGGTATTTATTCTTAATGGTCACTTCATTCAGGGAACGATAATCCATGCATAACCTCATACTCTTGTCCTTCTTCTCCACAAACAGAACAGGGGCTCCCCATGAGGACGAACTTGGGCGGATGAACCCCTTTCCTAACTGTTCTTCAAGCTGTGACTTAAGTTCCTTAAGTTCCTCCACTGACATTGGGTAAGGTCTCTTGGCTATCGGTCCTGTGCCGGGTAGTAATTCTATGAGGAACTCTACATCTCTATTTGGTGGCATTCCTGGTAGTTCCTCCGGAAACAGGTCCGGGTAATCCTTCACTATAGGTATCTCTTCCATGCTAACCCCCTTAAGAGAATTAAGCTTAGTCTCCTTTGACCCATAGAAGGACTGGTATTTGATCCTTTTCTGCTCGGGGGTGGTGAGAATGATTGCCCTGCTAGAACAGTCTATCTGTCCCCTATACTGTGCTAGCCAATCCATACCTAGTATGATGTCAAGACCTTGGTTTTCTAGTACGATCAGTTTAGTGGGGAATTGGTGAGTCCCAATATCTAGGGTTAGGGGTTTACTCCCTGATTTTGCTAACATTTCTCCCCAGGAGAACTCACCCTCATAGGTTTACCCAGGGTGTTGGTAGGTAATTTATGTTTATTCACAAATGCTCTTGAGATGAATGAATGTGATGCTCAAGAATCAAAAAGTACGAGTGCTGGATACGAATTGATCAAGAACTTACCAATCACCAGGTCAGGTTGATCCATGACTTCTTCCACGTCCATATGGTTCACATGCCCTTTCGGAAATAAGTTGGGTTTGGTTGCCTGATCAGTCTTCTTCTCTGGGCACTCATTGGAGTAGTGTCCCATCTTCTTGCATGAATAGCATTGCACTTGACTGATGTCCCTCTTCTCTGAAGGGTTGTGACGATGCTGCCCATGGTGGTTTCCATTTCCATTGTGGTTGTGGCCCCGATAGCCTCCATTGGGGTTGTGGCCGTGGTTGTGGTTGTGGTTGTTTCCGCCATGTTGGTGTCCATTGTTAGTATGCTTGTGGAATACAGAACTTCCATTGCCATCCTGGAAGCCACGCATCTTTTGGGGTGGCCTAGCATAATGCTTTTCAAAGGTGTGCTTCCTCTTCCTGTTCTCAGCCTGCTTCTGTTTGCTCTCTAGAATAGTGGCTTTGTCGATTAGGGACTGATAGTTGGGCGCGTAGACAACTGACAGCTGAATAGCTAGTTCATCATTCAGACCATCCAGGAATCTCTCCCTCCTTTTAGTGTCGTTGTCGACGTCGTCCGGCGCATAGCGTGCCAGATTGTTGAACTCTTCTATGTATGCAGCCACTGTGCGGTTACCCTGTCGCAGGTTACGGAACTCTCTCTTCTTCAGACTCATCACCCCAGTTGATATGTGAGCAGTGCGGAAACCTTCTTGGAATAGTTCCCAAGTGACATCCTCAATTGGGTGAGTGATCTGAAAGTTGTCCCACCAGCTAGCGGCGGGTCCTTCTAACAAGTGTGCCGCAAACCGAACTTTCTCAGCATCAGAACAGCCGATGGTCACCAGATTCTTATTCACTGAGCGTAGCCAGTCATCAGCTACGACAGGCTCTGAGGCACTAGTGAATGTTGCTGGTCTCAGCCTCAGGAATCGGGTGAGAATGTCCACTTGAGGTGGTGGTGGTGGGTTGTTGTTGTTGTTATTGTTGTTGTTTGCTAAGATCTGAGTCATCACTTGCATGAGCTGGGTCATCACTTGCTGCATCCCATCGTTGTTGTTCCCATCGTTGTTGTTGTTGTTGTTTTCACGGCGAGGAGGCATCTGTGGGTTTAGCATAGATGAGAATCGAGATAGAAAGGAAGGAAAATTCTACCCATGAAACAATACCCGGTAACACATCAAGCAAACATCTCAACACAAGGATTTTAATTCAAATGTAGTACTTTGACAATCTCAAAAGTGATAGTGAAAGAGTTTTGGAAAGCAAATAGGCTAACATGTACTGCCATACCACAAGTTGGTAGATCAATACTCAAATCGAAATGACTACTCGAAGGATAAATGGTGGTCGAACTACTACTGGGGAAACTCTCTGATGGCCTTGAGACAGATGACCTTGCGTGCATGGGACCGAGTGTTGAACGCTGGTTTGTCCTCATCCTCAGGAACAATCCAAATGGTCTGTCCATCCGAGGTCTCTATGGCCCGCTCCTCTGGGTCCTCCTCTTCTGCATCAGCCATCACCTGATCTATCTTGGGGCTTGCGCCTCCACCAGCTTCTTCTTCAGTTCGGCATTCTCCTGTGCTAGCAACTCCCTGCGCTCTATCATCAACTTCATGGTCTTGACAAGAACGTCATCAAACACCTTGACCCCAAGAAGTTCTTCCTCCAGCTTCCGTGGCTCTTCCAACTTCTCAATCCTCTCCAACAACTTCTTGTTGCTTTCCTCTAGTACTTTGTTGGCTTCCAGCAGTTCATTCCTCTTGTTGAGAACGTACGCGTTGGCTAGCTCACAATGCTCAATCTTGGTGTTGGCTTCCTCAAGAGTGTTGATAGCTTGATCCAGGTAAGTCATCTGGCCCCTCATCAACTCCTCGAGGTCCCGCGTTGCATTCACGCTCCACCAGATGTTGACGATGTACCGACATGTTCTCATTGTTGGGGAATAAGTACGGGGTACCATCCATGCGGCGTCTCCCAAAGGTACGGTAAGGGGATCCAGAAGGTATGTAGCAGCGGTACAGTCCGCATATGCGTGCCATGGCTCCTTGCATAGCCACCTGCACGGACATATCCCAGTCAAGGTACCTCTCCTCATAGATCTCCTCCCGAGTCGTGGGGTCGTCAATGCGAGCCGGAATCGTCGTCTCAATCAGCCACCTCTCTATGCCGTACTCCTGGTACAACAGCTGACCCTGGAATATTGGCGGAGGTATCCCCACCAACTGGGCCAGTTCAGCCAGCTGCTGATCAAAGTGCTCAGTCTCTCTGTTTCCAGCCACAATACGGTGCGTGAAGGTAGACATCTACAAAAAATTTTGAGAGAGGAGGTAAAAGATTAGACAAGTGTTATGAGATGAAATTATGAAACAAATAAATGCAAAGTCAAACTCTCCTTATAAAGCATTTTCTTTTAAGATAAATAGTATATATAGTTTTTGTCCTATGGTCTTTCCTATGTTCTAAAACCAACCTAGGGTCACGAACCTACAGGCAACACAGTGCTCTGATACCATCTGTAGAACCCCCACCTTTTAACAAAGTTGGGATTCCCGTGTAACGTGCTAGTCCCTGGATCGACTTGCTAGCACACACAGTTTGAGATGCAATACCATAACATTGTATCAAGTATATTACACGATGATCCAGAATTTAAAAGATTCGATACAAGGTGCATAGCCGAAGGCTAGCTCAAACCAAAGTAAACACACAGCGGAAAGCAAATGATACAGTGAGCCCATCATCTTCATGTGCCACAGGCAAGCATGTTGGTTGTAGACTCGAAACCCTGTCGCAACCTCACTCATCGTCTGACGGACCTGCAACGGTGAGTTACAGCCCAACTATATGGGTCAGCACAATTGAATTGTGATGGCAAGATGACACTTATGTGGATATAATGGCAACCTATATTCTACATGAATATTTGGCTAAGTGGAGTTTTGAGGCTGTTTGCATAAAGCCAGTTTTATCCTATCATTTGTAAAACCATTTTCATCTTAGACAAAGAGTATCACTGATAGACATCAGTGAACACCTTTGACAACTACTCATGGCAAGCACCACGATAGACATCAGTGAGCTCCCAACCCTTGTTCACCCATCAAGTTTAAATTAAGAAATTGGGATGAGGAGATCTTCAACTGCTTCCCGGTCTAGTTGCTCAAAATTGTCCATAACCAGGGACACGGCTAAGTATACTTAGTTTTAACTCTCGAGAGGGTGTGCACTTTCACCACAAGACCCAATCATTCCCTCCTCCATTGCAACCAATTATGAAATGGAAAAGAGAAAACTGAGACGAGATATTTCGGAAGAACTTTCCCACCCACAATGGCCTGACGCGCTTCACCTATAAACCTCTACCACCACCTGTCAAGCCGGGATGAGTCCGCGCAACTTACTCAATCAAGACAGAGCCCATATGACATGTGGCTGCACTAGAAGCTATTGAACAAGGAGAGTCTACAATCTCTTTAAGCCTGGGTGACTTTCCACAATTGTGCACTTCCACCAAGGGCAAATTACTATAGACATGAACCATAGACATGGACCCCCTGAGTAGTCACCCACCATGGTTCTCCAACCAGCACCCAGTAGTTCATTGATTAGTTATTAGTTTTCATCACTATCCAACTAATCAAAATATTTTTCATAGCATGACTATACTAAGTTCCATACTACAAGGTTTTGGGTGGGGGATGGCTACACACTAAATAGGAGCATAGCATAGCATAATATAAGATTTCAACAACAAGCCTATCATGCATACTACTGAAAACACTAAGTGCATAGTAGTAAAAGTAGTAGGACTTTTATGGTGTCACTTGCCTTGGCCAACTGAAGAGTTGAAGTTACACTCTTCACAACACGTGAGACACTCCGCACAATCTAAAAGATAATAAACATACAACAATTCAATACACATGCACATCACAAAAACAATGCTATGCATGTATGGATGCAAACAACATTATTAAAAGAGTAGTACACTTTATTAGTTCTCTGGTTTCTAAATGATGCATGATGAAATGAGCAAAGTTTAATGCATTTGTTATTATTTGAAAACATTTTCGAAACACTAGAGCGTTTACAAGTAAATTTGATACCTTTGAGCTTTTATTAATAGATAAAATAGCGTGTTAGGCTCTCTGGACAGAGGAGTTAATTTTTGACATTTATAAAAAGGATTCATTTCAAAATAATTTTTAAAACTCAAGTTTTGAATTAAATGGCCGAAATGTCCCTCTGTAATTTGATCAATTTTAATAGATGCAAAATGGAAGACTAATATTTCTAAATTAAACTACAAGTTCATAGCTTTCCAACGGTATAAAGTTTGTTAAATTTGGACTTATGGTTTGAAAGTTATGAATTTTTGAAGTTTGAATTGTTTTCTGTTTTATTTATAAATTTTCAGACGGATTAAAAATAAACACGGCGACGTGGCGCAACGTGATTGGCCCGTACCGGTTCGGCGAGTGATCTAACGTGATCCGTCCGATCGCGATCAGACGGTCAAGATCCTACTGACCTAAACCGAGCGGTGCGTTGCGCCGGCGCGGCTCCGCCGACGGCGGCGCCATTGCCGGCGTGCATGGACGTGACGGGGAAGAGGGCCAGGGGATGCAGCGGACTCACCGAAAGACGGAGGAGCTCAAGGCGGGGTCGATAGCGTGGTCGGGGTGGACGGGGGTGCTCCGGGGCGTCGGTGGTTCCTCGCTGAAGTAAAGCTGGCGGACGGCGGCGTCGGTCGAGGATGCTCCGCTCGATCTAGTGCACGGTAGGGGACGGAAACAAGTTAGGGGGTGCGCGAAGGGGCGGCGAAGTCGAGGGGATGGACGAGAGGGGGCGGTGCAGTCTATGCTCACCGGAATCAGTGAAGAACGGCGGCGGTCATGGCGGTCTTCGGCGACGAAATCCGGCGGAAGGGCGGCGGTATGAGGGCGCGCGTGCTGGGGAAAATGGAGAGGAGGGGATGGGGTTTTAAAGGCGTGGTTCTACGCGCCGTTGCGAGCTTCGGGGGAGTGGGGAGCGTGGGCGAGGTGGAGCGCGTCCGTGCGCGTCGTGGGCGCTGCGGCGGTTTCGGCCGGAGGTTGGGGAAGGTGAGGGCTGACGGGTGGGGTCCGCTAGTCAGTGAGAGAGCAAGCGCGCTGCTGGGTTGGGCTGCTGCTGGGCTCCTAAGCGCGGCGCGTGCGGCAGGAAATTTGCTGGGCCGGCTCGGCTGGCCCGGCTAACCCTTTTTTTTTTGTTCCTTTCTTTTCTCTTTTCTGTTTTCAGTTCTTGGTTCAATTATTTTCAGAAATTTATTTTAAAATATGTTTTGGAAAGCTTGTGCAAAACAGAACCTAATGGTAGTCCTTTCGATACAGAATAATTTGATAAAATTTAAAATACCCTTTTGTGAAAATTTAAACTTTTGTGAAAATTTAATTTAAAATAAAAAGATAGATAGGTTCATTAGTTGAGTTTATAATTTATAAAATTTAAATGGAATGAAGATGAGATGATGAATGTATGCATGCTTTTGGAATTTGAAAATTGGGATGTTACATAATATGTCAACACTAAGTGGTATTCCTCATGTATACACAATTTTAGGATTGTGAACTGCACGAAGCATATCACTCCCCCAAAATAGGATAGTCCATTAATCTCTCAAAAAGAGAACCAACAAGATAAGATATCAAATAAAAGCAATGAGGCTCAACACAAGTAAATGATGTGCAAACCAAAATACACATACTTGATTTCTCAAGATAAGTAAGTAGAGAGCACAACACATACAAAAACTAGCGAGGTACAAAACCTAACATATGCAAGGGTGCAAGCAACTTTCAATGTATATATGATTTAAATAAAAGTTACCGCAAGGAGGAACATTGGATATGAGAAAGAACAATATAATCCAAATGACTTGGCTTGAGAGAATATAATAGATGAAGATCTCTTAATTCTTCATGAGGTAGCCAAGTCTCCAATGCCCTCCAACAACACCTATTGATCAAGTTTTAGCTTGTTGGTCCCCAACCAAGTTGGGTCCTAAGAGGTTAGTCACAATAGGTTTGGCAACCCAAATGGTTCTTTGCTTGACACCACTTTGAGTACCAACATATTTGGCAAACACATTGCCAACCTTATCCTTCCGAAGAGAATAATCATCATCAATAATAATGGGGTTGGATAAGGTACCATTTGTGCATGAAGAAGCAACGTGACCCTTCTCACGGCATAGGTAGCAACACCTACTTCCTCCTCTCTTCTTAGTTGGAGTCTTGACTTGATGATGGGTAGCTTGATTCTTCTTGGGAAGAGATCGTTCTTCAACTTGAGTAACTTGAGTTTGAACTTGAGGCTTCTTCCCTTGTTGCTTCTCACTAAGAGCCTTCTTCTTCAAAGGGCAAGATCTAACATGGTGCCCTTCAACTTTGCACTTGAAGCAAACAATCTTGGCCGAATCTTTAACTTGTTCTTGGCCCTTGTTCTTCTTGTTATACTTGGACTTGATCTTAATATTGGAGTTGAATCCAAGTCCACTCTTGTCATTGGGGCGTCTTTGAACACTCAACATATTGTCAAGTGTAGAATCCCCAACATGACGTTTTTCCAAGTCTTTCTTCAAAGAAGTGACTTGGGCCTTGAGCTCATTTAATTCCTCTACATGGTTAGTATCAACAAAAACACTAGAGGAAGTAGAAGCTTCATTGTTAGAGCAACAAGGCAAGGAAAGTAATTCATCACAAGATGTAGCAACATTATGAGTGGATGAATTACTAGGACTAGCACATGGAAAAATAGCATTTCTAGTAGAAGTTGTGCCATTGTCCACATGAGGCTCACAAGATGTTACCTTTGTAGCGATAGCCTCATGAGCTAACTTTAGCCTAGCATGGGATGCTAGAAGATCCTCATTAGAGCTAGAGAGCTTTTCATGAATTTCTTTCAATTTCCCATACTTGCTAGTTAGCAACTCAAGTTGAGCCCTTAGCTCAACATTCTCCTTCAAAATAGATGCTTCACAAGAAGTGGAGTTAGTAGCACAAGCAGCATTAACATTAGAAATGGAAGAAGACAACTTGGCAATCTCATCATTTTTAGATAGTTGAGTTTGGAGTTGATCATGAGACTTGCTAAGGAGAGAGTAGTCTAGCATTGCCAACACCAAATTCAACCTTTTCCTTTTTAAGCACTTTATATTTAGCAATAGCATGATCTCTTTCCTTAACGATTTTAGCAATAATAAGATCATTTGATTCATCAAGAGATTCAAGTTTCTCTTCAAGAGACACTCGGAGCTCTTGCTCTTCCTCAAGGGCATTCATTAAGGATGCCTTTTCATCGGCATCCTCTCTCTCAATTTGACATTTCTCGAGAAATTGAGTTTCCAAGTCCTCAATGATTTCCCTACTCTTAATAGTATAAACAATGATTTCACTTAGAGGAGGGATAGCTTTGCTACCTTTGGGGAGAGCACCAAATACCATCTCACCCTTCTTTGTTATGGATTCAACATCCATAAGCGCTCCATGAGAATCCCTATCCACATCATCACAAGATGTAGAGGGTTCCAAAGGTGGAGAAACCTTTGAATCCTTAGCCATAAGGCAAAAATGAGTAGTGGGCAAAGATGGTGAAGAGATACTTGAAGCACCATTGAGATCCACGTCTTGTTCCAACAAATGTTGTGATTCCTCTACATTGTTAGCCACACAAGAAATAGAGGATATGGAAGTATTGTTTTCATGGCAACAAGACGAATGAAGCATATCATCATGAGATTTAGTTAAACAACTATTACATGATATGCAAGGACTAGCAACACTAGCATGTAAAACATTTGTAGTTCTAGAAGTGTTTAAGTCCAAAGATAGATCATTGCAATGAGATAGAGATGAAGTATAGTCAATAGAATATTCACCATCAACAAAGCAATTTCTATCACCACTCACCATATCATTACCTTGTGTCAAAACACATGTTGGTGAAGTGGAAGAAGATGTGAACTCATCACGGCCGGAAGTGGAAGGAGAACAATCATCCTCAATAATGTCGGACACTTCATATATATCTTGAAGCTTGGTCCATAGCTCATGAGCGTTCCGAAAAGGCATGATTGATGCAAGAACTACATCGCTCAAAACACATATGAGACAATTAGATACACGAGTGTCGAGTTAAGAGCTTTCCTTATCCTCTAAAGATAGCTTTTGGGAATCCTTTGGAGGAGAAAAACCCATATCCACAATTCTCTTAAAATTTGGGTTTATGTCCCTAAGAAGGTTAAGCATGCGAATTTTCCAAACATCATAATTTGTGCCATCGAATATAAGAGTGGGATCGTGCACTAATTCTCTAAACGACATCTTTACTCTCTAGGCGGTAAAGCCCAATAAAGAGAGTCCAGGCTCTGATACCAATTGAAAGGACAAGGATGTCGCCTAGAGGGGGGGGTGAATAGGCGATTAAAACTTTTCCGGTTTAGGCTTGATAATTGCGGAATAAAACTATGTATTTAAATTAACAAGCCAACAACCTAAATAAACTAGGCTCAACTATGTGCACCAACAACTTATGCTAAGCAAGACAAGCAACAAGGTGATAGCAAAGAGAATACTTCAAGCACGAAGGCTATCACAATGTAAAGTGCATAAGTAAATAGCTCGGGTATAGAAATAACCGAGGCACGCGGAGACGAGGATGTATTCCCGAGTTCCTCCTTTTTAGGGGAGTACGTCTCGTTGGAGAGGTGTGAACCAACACAATGGTTCAACAATCACAAAGGTTTCACCTTCTTCTCCGATGAACTGCACCACAAAGGTTTGGTTCACCTTCCACTATCGGAATCCTTCGAGGCGGAAATCTGGAGCCTTTCAACAACGATCCGGGGCACAACCCACAACAGGATTGGGTGCTCCCGAACAGCTACAAGTGACCACACAAGGGTCTCAACCACCACACGGGCGTCTAGGGTCCAAAGATCGAAGAGTAACAAGTTCACAAGCTTTCAACTTCCACGAATCCTCGTGGAGAGCACAAACCGATGCAACGAAGCAATGGCAAGAGCACAAGGCTCAAATCCTTCACTCTCAAATTCCAACAAACCAACAAATGCTTATGGTGGGAATAAGAGCGGAAGAACAAAGAGGAGATGCACCAAGAACTCCAAGATCTAGATCCACTAGGTTCCCCTTACTTAGAGGAGAGATGGATTGGTGGAAATATAGATCTAGATCTCCTCTCACTTTCCCTCAAAGATATGCAAGAATCAAGGGAGGGATTGAGAGGTAGGCAAGCTTTTCCAAAGGTCAACAATGGAGGAGAGAGAGGAAAAAAACAAGCTCAAGAGGTTAGGAAACCATTGGGGAAGAAGGCCCCTTAAATAGGGTGCAGAATCGCGCCGGGGCGGTACTACCGCTGGCCCCAGCGGTACTACCGCCCCCCGGGAAGATAGGACATCAAAACGGCTGAAAACAGGCTGAAAACAGGCTCCAGGTAGCGGTACTACCGCTTCCGGTACCGCCGAAAACGGCTCTCGGGTGGCTCCGGCTGTACCGCTGGCTGTACCGGGCGGTACTACCGCCACATGTAAAAACTGCAGAACCACCGGCACCAAAACGGGCATAACTTTGTCATCCGGACTCCGATTTCGATGATTTTTGGCTCGTTGGAATCGTAACGAAAAACTTTACAAGATCATGCAGAGAAACACCATAGTCCATCATGTGAGGAGGAGACCAAATGTAGAAAGTTAAAACCTCTCTATAAAAGATGAACCGGCAAAACCTCAAAACCGAAAACGCAACAAGTTTTCCATACGAAATCCGTTTTCGGTGAACTTGGGCTTGTCATGAAGATCACAACAAGCACCAAAACCCAACAACGAGAAAAACCAAATAAGAACCAAGAAAAATGATATGCCAAGTATGCATAGGTTTGAGCTCTTCACAAAGATGCGATCAAGTTACTCACTTGAGAGCCCCTCTTGATAGTATGCCGTCTATCCTATAACCCGGTCTCCCACTAACACCACGAGACCGGTAAAATAGAAAACCTATCAAGATCATACCTTTGCCTTGCGCATTCCACTTGAGCTCGATGATGACGATCTTGACTCTCTCAAGTTGGAACACCTTTCTTGATTGTGCTTGCGAGTACATGCTTGATGAAGACTTCTCCAAATACTCCCCCATACACCATTATGGGAGAGCCTTGCTAAACTCCGTCTTCATGAATCCACTTGCACTTCATCTTCTTATCTTGATATAGATGATGGCTTGGAGATAAACATGAAGGTCACTCAATCTTCTTTTCCAAGCCATGCTTGCAATAAGCTCAACTCTTCACATGACCATTCTTCATATAAACCCTTGGATGGAACCATGGTCATCATGAAATCTTCTAGAGTCCAACACATGAACTCCAATCTTTTCCTATGGACAAGATCTACAAGTATCTCAATGCAAACATTAGTCCATAAGGATTGTCATTAATTACCAAAACCACGCATGGGGCAACACATGCCCTTTCAACTATTCCATTACTGTTGGGATACTTTGAATACTGATGTGATTTGCTATAAATTTGTTATAAAGGTGGATTTATTTGCACTCACTTGGTAGCCTGGAGTGGACAAGTATCTTCAATTGGAGGCAATTGCCCGTCTTTCGTGATTTCGAGTAACATCTTATTCTTCAGATATCTATCTTTTGAGATGAGTACAGTTCTCCGTTATACCTAGAATAAGTATATTTTGGTATTGTCTTATAGCATTTGTACTTACGCTGACCTTCATATTGAGAATTCATTTCAGCAAAGCCCAAGGTATTTAACATGAAATTCACTTGTTAGCTCTTATTTGTGTATTCTCTTTTTAGCATTTCCTTATGTAATTACTTAGAGATTTCTTACCTACACATTCCGCAGCAACACACGGGGTATTATGCAGCTGAATTAGTTTCTGGTCGTATTCGTACATGTTATTTTGGATATGATCATAATCAGTTACCGACATTCTATGGTCAGGTCATATTTCTCCTATAAAGAATAAATATAATTTATGCCTACAATTGTTTTTTACATTCATAAATGCTCACCATTTCAGAAAATTTATACAAATTCACAAATTTTATTACCGTAATTCAAAACATGTCAGAGTAACCAAAGGTTAGTATTTAAATTTAAAATAGATTGTTGTTTAAAAAGAAATGTATATCTTGAAGAAATTGTACCCAACTTAATCATGCATGAATTACAAAGAGTTATACCTTAACAAAAGCAAGATTGGTTAGTTACATAGGATAAATTAGTTCGGTCGCTGTTGATTTTCAAAAAGTCCGCAATGACGACGTCGGAGCGGTGTATAGGAGAGGTTGCATGCTAGCCGCCACATGCTCCAGTGGCGTGCCCATGGCACTCGCCGTGGCAGCACCGGTGAGATTCTCTTATGTCCCGGAAATGGAAACGTACAAGAAAACTATCGTGACCATAATTTCTCCATGGAAAACCTACACGCATGCAAACCTTACGTGATGGTGAGGAAAAGAACGACTATACTTAAGACTGCCAATGTTGTATTTTATTTTGAAAAAATTCTCCTATATATGTTACATAGCTCATAGTGTACAAGAAAAAATTCAAAACTAAGAATGCCATATTTGCGTTTTTCGTTATAGTCGTTCTCCTCCTCACACGACGTCATTGCACACATGAAGGTTGTTCATAGAGCAACTATGATCCTAGTAGTTGTCTCATACGTCTTCATCCATGGCTACATAAAATAAGCCAAGCCGTCGGTCATTGCGGACTTTTCGAGCTCATGCCTCACATTAGTGGGAGGATATCCGCGTGCGCACAGACTCCCTCAACGATCGTCTCCATTCCACCAGGCAGCCATGCGTGTGCCACTGGTAGAAAATGGGCCTATGGTCCCGGTTCGGTTGGGCCATCAGTCCCGGTTGCCCAACCGGGACTGGCCAATCGGGACTAATGCTAGTCCCGGTTGGGCCACGAACCGGGACCAATGGGTGGCCACGTGGCCAGTTCTGGCTGGGCGTGGGGGAGACTCATTGGTCCCGGTTCTTGTTACGAACCGGGACCAATGAGTGCTTTTTTTTTGGTATTTAGGGTTTAGGGTCTCCCTCTCGCCGGTGCCCCCTCTCGCCGGTGCCCCCTCTCCCTCTCCCGGTGCCCCCTCTCGCCGGTGCCCCCTCTCCTTCTCGCCGGTGCCTCCTCTCCCTCTCGCCGGTGCCCCCTCTCCCTCTCGCCGGTGCCTCCGTCGTCTCCCCCTTCTTCGCATCGCCGACGTGCTCTCCATCGTTTCCGTACGCATATTATACGCTCTACTATATACACAGTACATGTTGATGCATATATAATTAATATTCGATCTCTTGCGAGAATACAACTATTTAATTACATGGAGATAGATCAAGCCATCAAGGCATATGTAGTTCATCGTCCGAAGCATAATGTTCTCCCCTTTCATCGATGACCTCCCTAAGCAGAAATCCCGCCAATTCCTCTTGAATTGCTCCTACGCGCAGTTCTGGGTCGATCTTCTCCCGCATTTTGCTGAAAGCAGTTGTTCTCCGCTCAGTGGTCAACTCGCGAATGAACTCGCAAACGTAGAATCCACATAAATTACTCCCCGGTGGCTGCTGCGGACTTTCCACCGTTTTATAAGTTAGCTCATCTTTGAATGGACCTTCTACCTTCTGTTTGAAAATTGTCCAACACCTGCTTTGGCAAAGAAAATGAACAAAGGAGTTATTAATTACTTGACATCAGGGAACGAACGAAAGAGGGCGATATAATGCGATAATGATTGAAATTACTTGTTGAGCATTTCTTTCATGTCGGACCACAACGCTTGGTCCCAACTTAATGAGTCGTGGACTTCAACTGTGGACTTGTCAGGTTGAATGCTTAGCAGAATCCAGTGGAACCTGCGGACGTTTACATAAAGCAGACATGCATAGCTCATCAATTACACTTAACATCGAGAAAGCCAAATAAAAATATGTACAAGACAGAAACACTCACCTGAAGTTGTAAGGAAATAGTATTTCCGTACAGAAATGTTGCATGGTTAAAAAGGTGGTCAGGTCATGCTCCACGTCTTTGGGGTGATTGACTAACGTATGTGAATTCACGATATATGGGTCAACGAACCCAACCTCAAAAACTTTAGATCTTTTGCATTCCAGCATCTTCATTCTGCATAATAGCGTACAAAAGGAATATATATAGTCAGGATAATATAATACAGGCAATGCTGAGCTAGAGACTTAATTACGAAAATAAATCACTTACAGACAATAGCAAGAGAGGATAGATTTGTCGAGGGCGCGCTTTTGGAATAACTGGAACAGTTCAGTCAGTTGAACCTGTATAATGTAACGTTTGAAGAAATGCTCCACTCTAACGTCCAGCGGAAACCACTCTTTCGCGTCCTTCTTTGATGTGTGCACCAGGTACCAGGTATGCAGATTTCGCATATGTGTTGATAGACCCGTCAGCTCCTCATTACTGACCATAGGCTCCCCTTGGACATATTTCCGTGCCATCTCTAACATTGGCGCATATTCATAGCCTAAAAGTTGACCAAGGCTCATACCCAAGGCGGTAGCCTGTTCCTTGGCCTGCGATACAGTGACACCAAGTTCTTTAGCAGCAGCTATGGCTCTGGGGTCCAATAATTCCAGGTCCTTATCCATAGCGACTCTGAAGTCCTTGTCGACATCGGAACACACTATGAGCGGGGGGACCGATTGATTTTTCTGCTGTCCGAGCTGGGCAATTTGTTTCCCGCTTTTTGCACTTCTTCCCTTGTTCTGCTCAGACTGGGCACGTGCTAGCTTAGTAAGTTCACGACCATAGTCAGATGGCAGATTCATCGATATCTGGGATGGCTGCTCAAGGAAGGACTTTCTCCACTTTTTGGATTTTTCATCGTATACCGGCTTCTGCTCGGGCTTTTTTGGTGCAAAAAAAGCCTTATTGTAGGCAGCCACCTCCGCGGCGTTTTCCGCTACAGTCCTGTCATAAGGTCTAATGGGAAGATTCTTATGAGGTACTGTTGGGAGGGGCGACCTTTTACGTTTCGGTGATCGCTTACCCCTCATAGTACGAGCGGTGGGCGGAAACGGCTGACGCGGCGGCGGAGACGGCTGACGCGGCGGCGGAGACGGCTGCGCTGGAGACTGGTGAGGCGGTGAAGAGGACTGTTGCGCTGGAGAATGCTGAGGCGGTGAAGAGGACTGTTGCGCTGGAGACTGGTGAGGAGTCGATGGCCTTGGCTGCCAGTTCGGAAGCACGATGAATTCCTTTGGCCATAGAATGGTCGCTTTCTTGGCTTCTCCAAGTTCAAGCACCTCCCCATCTTCACCTGCAGGGTGTTGCAGCTTCAGCTCCTCATAATCTTTCATCACTTCATCCACCGCGACAACAGCGTAGCCATTTGGAACCGGAGAGAAATGGTAAGTTGGATTAGGTCCAATTGGTACGACATAGCCGACCGCCACCTTCACGGTTAAGTTAAAAACTTTCACATGCATCTCACAAGGTGTGCTCTCCGTGATATCATCCACTGGGTAGCGACGAAGTGGAGCCACTGCATCATCATTACCATCCTGGAGCTCCGTGGAAGCCACGCTGCTTTTCCGATTCGATGGGCCACCGGTACCATCGCATGCAGCTTCTACCATGTGCCGTTGAGATTGGCCGCTAGTACCTTGCTGGCTAAGCACGGCAATTTGTTCCTTCTGCAGCTTTAATTCTCTTCTATATTACGCAGCCGGTCTGCAGCAGCGCGTGCTTCCATTGCCTCCCTTTCCTTTCTCCTCTGATGGCTTCTATCAGGAAATTTCTTCCTGTGCTCGGGAATCGCAATTGTCTTGGGCTTGGAGCCAGGTACGCCTCGTAACCGTCCGTCGTGTTCCTTATTCCCAAGGGCGCGTGTGAGCTCGTCATCCTCTCTATCGGGAATGAACCGTCCCTCTTCAACATCCTTTACTGCATTTCTAATTTCTTGGATGGGTAGTAGGGGATTATCTTTGTGTCTTCTGTTATATATGCACTTCCCTTCTGCGTCCAACGTGCCCCCATGCCCGTAAAACCAATTTCTTGCCCGTTCGATCCACTTGAGTGGCTCTGGAGTGATCCCATTAGCCAGCAGGTCCGCCTCAAGTTTCTCCCACTTAGGCATGCTACCAGCGTAGCCACCAGGCCCCATAGTATGGTGGTACATCTTTAGAGCAGCATTTGCCGCATTTTTTGCAGACTTTTCCAGAGCTTCCTCTGATTTCTTGTACGCCACAAATTCTTCCCAGTAGTCCTTTATCTTCTCATACCCTTTATCGAAGTCTGGAGTCTTATTTTTCTTGACAAACAGTTTGTTCAATCTTTTCTTCCAGTTCTTGAATAGCTCGGCCATCTTCTTAAGTGCCCAGTCCTTGACTTTTTGCTCCATGATTTTCCGGGCAATCTTTTCTGCCTCATCTGGATCCTCCTCATCTGAATCCACCTCTGGCGCCGGCAGGGTGAAATTAACCATGAGCTTTCTCCAAAGTCTTTCTTTGCCCTCATCGCTGACATATAGCTGTCCTTTCTCGTTTGGCCGATGCCATTCTCGAACGGTGATCGGGATGAAGTCCCTAACAAGAACTCCGCATTGCTTTACCATTTTATTTTTAACACCAGGGGGAGCAGTCGGTGTGCCGTCTTCAGCGACTCTTTCGATCGTGTACCTTTCTTGGTCGCCCAACTTTTTGGCTGGGCCTCGTTTTGTCCTTACAGAAGATTTGCTCGATCCGGAGGGCTAAAAGAAGAAAGAGCGTTAATATATGTATATAGACAGCAGAGGCTTAATTAATACAATCTTCGGCTTCATTAATATATGTATATGCACCTCGCCGGAGTTTGCAACATTTAATGTTCCACCGGAGCCTTCGGCTTCTCCCTCGTCGGCTTCTCCCTCGCTGACTTCTCCCTCACCCCGGCCGTCGGGTTCTACCTCACCGGAGCCGTCTCTTCGGTTGAGAGACTCATCTCCCTCACCGGAGTTGTTCAAAAACTCCGTGGTGACATCGACAATATCTTCCGGCCCGCGGATTATATCCTGGAGGATATTTTCCTGATCTTCGTCTCGTTCCATAGTTTCTGCAAATTAAGAACAATGCACAAAACTTTAGTTGGGTAACTTGTTCCATATGTCAAGATACATCTACAATATCATAAACCCGTAAACTCGTATCGTAAACCCGTAAACTCGTATCGTAAACCCGTAAACTCGTATCGTAAACATCTACAATCAACATACGACGTCGATGCACTGCAAACAATATGTATGATATGACCAATTAAAGATATTGAAATGCATCCTAGGTCATGTAGGTCAATTTAAATGGAATTGCAATGACTAATAAAATCATTTCCACAAATTCCATATTTAATATAAGAAGGTATTTTAGTTCTTCTAATTTAACATTGTTCAATCATGCATGACCAATTTAATGCATTAACATGGAGCTCTAAAACATATTTTAGATGTTAATTGTAACAGCCCACTTTGGTACTGTAAAATTTGAACCAAATTTTCACTTTTGCATCTTCACTCATGCATCATGGCATCTTTTGTTTTATTGTTGAAGTTGAAAATCAAGGGATAAAAACAAATTAAAACAAATGAAAACAAGGGCACCAACTAAATTCAATCCTTGCAATTCAAATGTGTTTGTTTTTGACAAACACAGATACAAATGCTAATCCATATTTGTCAAGGAAGTTCCAAGAGTTCAGAAATATTATTTTGAACTTGCTCTGAAAATTCTAAAGATTATAAATTTGGAATTAGCAAAATTGCCTTAATCAAACCCTATGAACAAATCTTGCTCAAAACATTTTATTTTGAGACGCTAATTTTTGTGGAGCCTCTACATGGTATGGGGAGGCTGCCCAAATATTTTCATAATTTTTGAAATGAGTTAAGTACCCCTAATAAATCAAAAACTACCTCTGTTTTAATATTACAGAACAGAAAAGGACTTAGTAGTAAATAGGAAAAGTGTTCCAGGGGGGTTTTCAGAAAATTCCATCGTCTCTCACCTCCCCGCGCCCGCCGCGCTCGGGATGGTCGACAGCGCGACGCCAGGCCCCCCACGACGCCTTGCCGCGCCTCGCCCGGACCCCCTGCTCTCCTGCCGCGTCGAGGACGATAAGAGGCCCCCCTCGCCCTCTGCTCGACACCGCCCCATCGCCCGAGCTTTTCCTCTCCTTCTTTCCCCACCATGGCCGTGGCCGAGCCGGGCACGCCGACGCTCGTCGCCGTCGATTGAGAGCTCCCCGAGCCAAGCCAGGACCGCCAGAAGATCCGCCGCGTCCACCTCTTCCTCTCCGTGCAAAGAATCGAGCCAAGGCGCCGCCGTTGCGGAGATCGACGCCGTCTTGTTCCTCTCCGGCCGCCGGACTCCGAACAAGCGCGCGACCTCCCTCGACCTTCTCCATCACCACTGCGAGTACTCACGCGACGAGGGTGAGCATGCGCATCTCCTAGACATCCTCTTTCTTCTCGTTTCGCCGTAGTTCGTCGGCGCACCGTTAGCCGTAGCAAGCCGCCGCCGTGGTTCGTCGTGGACGCCGTCTCCGATGACCATTTGGTCGCTGCCTCCGCCAGGGAATAGCCCACGCACGTACGCGTCCAACGCGGGTAGAAATCAGGTCGAGCGCGTGCGCAGTCGACGATCCCGAGCGCGTCGTCGCCGGTGATCACCGCGGCCGCGCGTCGTCGTCACGCACTAGCTCGGTTACCTCTTATTGATTCTGCCGCGTATACTAGCACGAAGCCGAGCTCGACCCAGTGGCTAGCACGCCACGCGCACGCTCGCGAGGTCGCGAGTTCGAAACCCGCAGCGCGCTGCCCCTTTTTCTTTTTATTCCGCACTGACAGGCGGGCCCCACCGGTCAGTGACCGTGGCGGCCAGCGCAGCCAGACCCAGCCCAGTCAGCGCCAGCGTGGCCTTGGCCCCACTGGTCAGCGTCTGTGTGTAGCACAGCCCAGTGTGAAAAACGCTTCGGTTAATTTCACAGAAAAATAAATAAAAGGCAGAAATTTTATTAAAACTTGTAAATTCAATATCTCCTTGAATACTTGTCCAAATATTACAAATAATATATCAAAATGTTCCGAAAAGTAAAACCTGTCTATTGGTATAATTAGTGTATCCAACTAAATTAGTTTAGTTACTGTTTCATTTAGATAATTAAAATGGCTGAAAAGAAATCATTTTTGGAAAATCCATAACTTATTAGATATTGATCCAAAAATTAGTTTGATATACCAAAATGTTCAGCACTAAAGATACTTCATATTTCACCTTATTTCCAAACATGGATAATTATTTTTTAATACTGTTTAAAATAAATTGGGAAAATGGCAGAAAAGAAAAGGATTTTATAAAATTCATATCTTAATAAATAGTGATCCAAAAATTGCAAATAAGATATCAAAATGATCAGTGGAATAAACCTTACACTCTAAACATCATTTTCATGCTAAACTAAATACCGGAATTAACTTTTTCTTGCACTTTAGAAAAAGGGCAGATTTAAAATGGACTTTATAAATTCAATAACTTAATATTGATTAATCAGAAAAATGTGTTCTTTATATCAAAATGCTCAGCAAATCAATACCTACCCTAAAACATCATGTCCATGCATGTTTGATGGATAATTAGCTACTGATCTAATTGGATTAAGCTACAGAAACTATTAAGATAAATATGGGTTTGTGCCAAATATTGCCAAATGATTTGGGACAACTCATCTAACATGTTGATCATGATTATGCTCCATCAGTTGCATTAAACTATCATGTCATCATGTGTTTGTGCATTGCACCTGTTTGCTTGTGTGATTATTGATTGTTGTCTTTCCGATGTTTTTATGCATCGATAGATCAAGCAGTCGGGGTGCCACCGCAATACCCTGACGAACCGTATTACCAGCCCGCTGAACAAGGCAAGCGTAATCCCCCCTCTGAGCATGTCTCCTCCTATATTTCCGCAATTATTTTCACCACTATAATATTGCATTCGGTTCCAAAGGTCTTTTGCTTGGATTAGAGTATCCTACTAGTTGCATTAGAAATCTGTTGCCATTACCTGTATCCTTCCTAATATCCATAGGGTTGAAGTGTTGGCCCGAGATAAGTATACTTGCTACGTGTATGCATAGCCATGCTTAGTTTAATTACTTAGATGTCCGGTGGATGTTTCATAGTTGGAACAGTTGATGGAATGGCCGGATGTGATGGAAAATGGTGGTGATGGATAATAAATTGCTTAAAGGCGGGGATGAGAGGCCACGGGGAATGTGGTGGGTTGTCTCGTTCTCGCCGCCTAAGTGTGAGTTCTTTACCTCTTGAACCAAGACTGAGCGTGCAACCATGCGTGAGGCCTATGCATTCGTAGTGCAGGAACCCTCATAGACTAAATAACTCGAGCGGGACTAGCCAGGGTCCTCTAGTTCGGGCTTCCATTTGCGCGTGCGTGATGATGGTGGTCTGAAATGAGATGAGGATGGTGGTGTTAGGAAAATGACTGGCCGTGGGGCGGGGTGATGTGATCCTGGCAGTCCTACCGCCACTGATGATCCTGGAAAGTCCTTAACGAGGGAGAAGTCGACACCGCTCCCACCCAGCCGGCTCTCCAAGGAAGAGAGCTAAAAGCTAGGTAATGGGTCGGACGGTACGCGTGGCAAACATTGTACACCCCTGCAGGGTAAATCTTTTCGAAAAGCCGTGTCCGCGGTTATGGACGACTTGGGAAGTGAAGGTAGGATCATAGAATAACTTGAACAGGAATGATTAAAAACTGAGTACTAGAGGTACTACCAAGAATGCAAGGTTGACTTCCTCGAGGGTGAGTCGGAGAGGTGCCTTGGTAGACATGTGCAGTGAATGATGGTGGTTGTTGATGAAGATGATCAGAAGAAAAGAGTTTACTTCTTACCCCCTTTCGAAAATATTCTGATTAGTCGATGCCATGGGTTATGTCTCTTATAAAGAAAACCAGCTTTATGCAAAACAGCCATAAAACCTTTGAAAGCCACTCATCGAGCTAGTAGCTCTAATTAATCTTGCGAGTTCGTCGAACTCAACGTCGTTTGTTAATTTTCAGTGGAGGACTTCACCGACGCTGAAGGTGGGTTCTATGTGGACGTCGACGAGTAGTCTGGGGTTCCCAGGTGGCAGCTTGGGACATCCCGGAACAGCTGGCGCTGGAATGCTTATCTATAGGCCTCTTAGGCCATATCTGGATCTTGTTGTTTAGAACAACATAATTTGCTTCCGCATGATGTACTGTTGGGTCTGTGACCTCTGGTTGTAATATTTGCTATCTTTCTCTATTATAAGAGTTGAACTATAATGCTTTGAGTCGTAGAGTCTGTGATGTGCCAGTTGTTCCACAAGTCTTGATCTCTCTATTATGCTTTGATATGTGTCCGGTGGTAGCGGATAACCGGGGACACAGTATCACTGTATAGCAGTCGGGTTGGGGCGCTACAAGTTGGTATCAGAGCAGTACTGCCTGTGGGAAACCCTTCTACTGGTCGACGTTGAGTCTAGTGTTTGTGAAAATATTTTAACCTAAAAATGAGTTGTGAAAACCATCTTAGGATTCTTTTTACTCCTTACCTGGTTACACTCTAATCTCGGAGCTATCTTACCTCGATTTGAGTTAAAAGTTTTACTTCTCGTCTATCACCTCAAAACTTTAGGATAACGTGGGTGGGTTCGACCTTGAGTGTTATGTGTTCAGTTGCTCCCGCTGCGTTGAAATCCCCAAGTCAACTCAGATGTTCCTACCGGTCTAATCTTTTGATCCTTCTTTGGGTTTTAACCCAAGGACTTGAACATAAGGTCCCGGATTGTGCCAACTAGAGGGTGTTGAATCACATGGTTTCTGAACTATTTGAAACCCACGCTAGTAGCACATGATGCTGATCTTCGACCCAAGTTCTATCCTGTTGACTCCTTGTTAATTGTTACACAATGTATTATCGTCCCTAGTCTGTGTACTTGAGTGGACGCTAATGCTATTGTCTCGACCATTGGAGATAGATACTAACTGTGTCCTTGTCAATTCTCCAGAATGGCTCGAGGGGGACGCGGAAACAACAATGATGAGGAACCGCCGCCACCGCCCTCGATGGCTCAGGTCTTGATGGCCATTGAGGAGAACCGTGGGCGCAATGAGCGCTTGCTTGAGCAGTTGGTGCAGCAGAATGCACTGAGGAATGGCTGCAACACTCTCACTGAGTTCCTGCGCTCGCAGCCACCCACCTTCGCCGATGCTAAGGAACCGCTGGACGCTGATGACTGGCTTCGCGCTCTGGAGCGCCAGTTCGGCGCGCTGCATGTCCCAGTGGCCGAGCAAGTCAACTTCGCCACCTACCTCCTGACTGGTGCTGCTGGCTGTTGGTGGGAGAGTCATGTGGCGCTGTTCGCGCCAGGCCATGCTTTCACTTGGGCAGAGTTCCGCACCGCCTTTCGTGCGGAGTACATACCTCAGTCAATAATGGATTTGAAGAGGAGGGAGTTCCTGGATCTGCACCAGGGTAATATGGATCTTCGAGCTTATGGGTGCAAATTCAACCATCTCTCTCGTTACGCCCCACGGGACGTGACCAATGATGCTGACAAGCAAGAGTTGTTCCGCAAGGGGCTTGCGCCGAGGCTCCGCTATGAGTTGCTGCCTTCAAGTTCCAGAACTACCAGGAGCTGTTCAACCAGGCTCTTACTCTTGAGCAGGAAGGAAGGAATTTGAGGCTTCCAAGAGGCCCGCACCAGGGGACCACCGAGTTCCTCGGCTTCTCAGAGCAAGAAGCGCAGGGTTTTCGTTCCCTACAGCGCTGTGCCGCGTGCTCCATTCATGCCGAGGGCCGCGGGATACAGGCCACCACCGCCGCGCCCCACTACTTCGACACCTGGGGCGAGCGGAAGTGGGTATCGCCCTCAACTATCTGTCCCTCCTGGAAACACTTGCTACAGCTGTGGCCAGGCTGGCCACTACTCCAGGGAGTGCCCCCAGAAGGCACCTATCACGGGAACTCCTGCACGAGCCCCGCCACTCCAGCTGGCAAGGCTGGACCTATTGTGCGTGGTCGCCTGAACCACGTCTCTGCTGAAGAAGCTGAAGAGGACCCCGGCGTCTTATGGGTGAGTTACGAATCAACAACAATCAGCTACAGTTTTGTTTGACTCTGGAGCATCGCATTCATTCATATCCATAGCTTTTGCAAAAGACCACAAAATACCGTTCGAGAAAATGAGCCATCCCTTGGTGATTGCCACTCCTGGCTCCAAATGGCAAACCGATGGGGTTACTCCTGAGGTCCAGATTAATATAGGTTCCTTGTCTTTTCCTTATGCCTTGGTAGCTCTGAAGTCCAAAGGCATTGATGTCATATTGGGCATGAACTGGCTAACCAAATACCGGCTAATCTCGACTGTGCCGCCAAGACCATTACTGTGACCGCTCCTTCCGGTGACATTGTGAAGTATTGGCCTGCAACATCAATACCTCCGTCCGCCGTCGTACCCAACTCACCTGAGATCTCCTTTGCTTTATGGAAGGCGAATCTCCTCCTGAAATCCAGGACATACACGTGGTGTGTGACTTCCCGGATGTGTTCCCGGAAGAATTGCCTGGCATGCCTCCTGACCGAAGTGTGGAGTTTGTCATAGATCTACTTCCCGGTACGCTCCAATTTCCAAGAAGCCCTACCGTATGCCGGTGGAAGAGTTGGCTCTGTTGAAAGAGCAAATTGATCAGCTGTTAGCGAAGGATTTCATCCAGCCTAGCAGTTCACCTTGGGGTTGTCCGGTACTCTTTGTCAAAAAGAGATTCTACCGTGCCTCGTCTAGTCTCTGACTATCGACCGTTGAATGCGGTGACAATCAAGAACAAGTATCCTATTCCTCGCATCAATGATCTGTTGGATCAGTTAGCTGGTGCAACGGTATTCTCCAAGATGGATCTGAGGTCAGGCTACCATCAGATCAAGATCAGAAAGGAGGATATTCCAAAGACGGCATTTGTTACTCGCTATGGCTCATATGAGTATACCGTCATGTCCTTTGGTCTCACAAATGCTCCAGCTACTTTCATGAGGCTCATGAACTCCATCTTCATGGATTATCTTGACAAGTTTGTCGTCATTTACATTGATGACATCCTCGTTTATTCCAAAACCGATGAAGAGCATGCCGAACATCTTCGTTGGTTCTGACACGACTTCGAGAACACCGCCTCTATGCCAAGTTCTCCAAGTGTGAGTTTGGTTGGATAACCTTGTCTTCCTTGGTCATGTGATATCCGCTAATGGTGTGGCTGTCATTCCGACAAGATTCAGTCCATTTTGGATTGGAAAACTCCAATGTCAGTCAAGGACATCCGTAGCTTTCTCGGATTGGCGGGTTACTACCGCCGATTCATCGAAGGTTTCTCCAAGATAGCCAAGGCTCTGACTGACCTTCTCAAGAAGGATAAAAGTTCGTATGGTCGGCCGAAGCTGAAGAGAGCTTCAAAACACTGAAAGCCAAACTCACGTCCGCTCCTGTGCTTGTCCTGCCGGACACAAGCAAGGATTTCGTCGTCTTCTGTGACGCCTCTCTGCAAGGTTTGGGTTGTGTGCTAATGCAAGATGGCCATGTGGTGGCTATGCTTCTCGCCAACTTAAGCCGCATGAGCACAATTACCCAACTCATGATCTAGAACTTGCCGCGGTGGTTTATGCTTTGAAGCAATGGAGACCATACCTTTTGGTAACCGTTGCGAGATCTTCTCGGATCACAAGAGTCTGAAGTACCTTTCACCCAGCCAGATTTAAATCTCAGGCAAAGGCGTTGGTTGGAGTTAATCACGGACTATAATGTGAGTCTGAACTATCAACCCGGCAAAGCAAACGTCGTGGCTGACGCGCTAAGTCGGAAGTCTTATTGCAACAATCTGATGATTGAAAAGGCTCAACCTCTCTTCATGAAGAGTTCGCCCGTTTGAACCTGGAAATTGTTCCCTCTGGCTACCTTGCAAATCTGGAAATCAAATCTACTCTTGTAGACCAGATAAAGGAAGCTCAAACCCGTGACAAGGGTATTCAAAAGATCAAGGAGAACATTGCTAGCGGGAAGGCAAAATGTTTTTCTGTCAATGAATCCGGAGTTGTTTATTTTGGTGACCGCTTGGTAGTGCCAAAGAAACAAAATTGAGAGGGCTGATCCTCCAAGAAGCTCATGAATCTCCTCTCTCTATCCATCCCGGTAGTACCAAGATGTACCAAGACCTCCGACCACATTTGGTGGACTCGGATGAAACGAGAAATCGCCAAGTATGTTGCTGAATGCGACACCTGTCGACGGGTAAAGGCTGAACATCAAAGGCCTGCCGGCACTCTTCGCCCTATTGCAGTCCCGAGTGGAAATGGGATGAAATTGGTATGGACTTCATTACTGGTCTGCCAAAGTCTCCAAAGGGAAACGATGCCATCTGGGTCATCATTGATCGACTATCAAAAGTGGCTCACTTCCTCCCCGTTCGCGTTGACATTACAGCTGCCAAGTTGGCAGACCTGTATGCTTCTCGTATCGTCGTCCTCACGGCGTTCCCAAGAAGATAATTTCTGATCGTGGAAGCCTATTCACCTCCAAGTTTTGGACTAGTTTCCAAACTGCCATGGGAACTCGTCTCAACTTCAGCACAGCGTTCCATCCTCAAACTGATGGTCAGACCGAAAGAGTGAACCAAGTTCTGGAAGACATGCTTAGGGCATGTGTAATCTCTTTTGGCAAGGATTGGGAAAAGTATCTCCCTTTCGCGGAGTTCTCCTACAACAATAGCTATCAAGCTAGTCTGGGCATGGCTCCCTTCGAGGTTCTGTATGGAAGAAAATGTCGCACTCCTCTGAATTGGTCCGAGACTGGAGAGAGGGCACTCTTCGGTCCGGATATCATCAATGAAGCTGCGGAGAAGGTTAGGATCATTCGGAGAATCTAAAGATTGCCCAGTCTAGACAGAAGAGTTATTATGACAAGCATCATCAGGAGGTTCACTATGAAATTGGTGATAAAGCCTACCTCCGTGTCTCTCCCCTTCGAGGCGTTCGCCGCTTCGGATCAAGGGAAAATTGGCCCCTCGCTACATTGGCCCTTTCACTGTTCTGGCCAAGCGAGGAGATCTTTCGTATAAACTGGAGTTACCAGCCAACTTCCAAGATGTGCATGATGTGTTTCATGTATCCCAACTTCGTCGTTGTTTCAAAGATCCTATCCATGGAGTCAATCATGAGGAACTGGATCTCCAGGAAGATCTCACTTATCGCGAGCACCCCATCCGTGTCCTGGATGAAGCCTAAAGAAAGACTCGTAACAAGACCACCAAGTTCCTAAAAATTCAGTGGTCTCATCATTCCGAAGAAGAAGCAACCTGGGAAAGGGAGTCTAGTCTTCGTGAGGAGTATCCCGACTTTTTTCCGCAATCTTAGAATCTCGGGACGAGATTCCTGTAAGGAGGGTAAAATTGTAACAGCCCACTTTTGGTACTGTAAAATTTGAACCAAATTTTCACTTTTGCATCTTCACTCATGCATCATGGCATCTTTTGTTTTATTGTTGAAGTTGAAAATCAAGGGATAAAAACAAATTAAAACAAATGAAAACAAGGGCACCAACTAAATTCAATCCTTGCAATTCAAATGTGTTTGTTTTTGACAAACACAGATACAAATGCTAATCCATATTTGTCAAGGAAGTTCCAAGAGTTCAGAAATATTATTTTGAACTTGCTATGAAAATTCTAAAGATTATAAATTTGGAATTAGCAAAATTGCCTTAATCAAACCCTATGAACAAATCTTGCTCAAAACATTTTATTTTGAGACGCTAATTTTTGTGGAGCCTCTACATGGTATGGGGAGGCTGCCCAAATATTTTCATAATTTTTGAAATGAGTTAAGTACCCCTAATAAATCAAAAACTACCTCTGTTTTAATATTACAGAACAGAAAAGGACTTAGTAGTAAATAGGAAAAGTGTTCCAGGGGGTTTTCAGAAAATTCCATCGTCTCTCACCTCCCCGCGCCCGCCGCGCTCGGGATGGTCGACAGCGCGACGCCAGGCCCCCACGACGCCTTGCCGCGCCTCGCCCGGACCCCCCCTGCTCTCCTGCCGCGTCGAGGACGATAAGAGGCCCCCCTCGCCCTCTGCTCGACACCGCCCCATCGCCCGAGCTTTTCCTCTCCTTCTTTCCCCACCATGGCCGTGGCCGAGCCGGGCACGCCGACGCTCGTCGCCGTCGATTGAGAGCTCCCTGAGCCAAGCCAGGACCGCCAGAAGATCCGCCGCGTCCACCTCTTCCTCTCCGTGCAAAGAATCGAGCCAAGGCGCCGCCGTTGCGGAGATCGACGCCGTCTTCTTCCTCTCCGGCCGCCGGACTCCGAACAAGCGCGCGACCTCCCTCGACCTTCTCCATCACCACTGCGAGTACTCACGCGACGAGGGTGAGCATGCGCATCTCCTAGACATCCTCTTTCTTCTCGTTTCGCCGTAGTTCGTCGGCGCACCGTTAGCCGTAGCAAGCCGCCGCCGTGGTTCGTCGTGGACGCCGTCTCCGATGACCATTTGGTCACTGCCTCCGCCAGGGAATAGCCCACGCACGTACGCGTCCAACGCGGGTAGAAATCAGGTTGAGCGCGTGCGCAGTCGACGATCCCGAGCGCGTCGTCGCCGGTGATCACCGCGGCCGCGCGTCGTCGTCACGCACTAGCTCGGTTACCTCTTATTGATTCTGCCGCGTATACTAGCACGAAGCCGAGCTCGACCCAGTGGCTAGCACGCCACGCGCACGCTCGCGAGGTCGCGAGTTCGAAACCCCGCAGCGCGCTGCCCCTTTTTCTTTTTATTCCGCACTGACAGGCGGGCCCCACCGGTCAGTGACCGTGGCGGCCAGCGCAGCCAGACCCAGCCCAGTCAGCGCCAGCGTGGCCTTGGCCCCACTGGTCAGCGTCTGTGTGTAGCACAGCCCAGTGTGAAAAACGCTTCGGTTAATTTCACAGAAAAATAAATAAAAGGCAGAAATTTTATTAAAACTTGTAAATTCAATATCTCCTTGAATACTTGTCCAAATATTACAAATAATATATCAAAATGTTCCGAAAAGTAAAACCTGTCTATTGGTATAATTAGTGTATCCAACTAAATTAGTTTAGTTACTGTTTCATTTAGATAATTAAAATGGCTGAAAAGAAATCATTTTTGGAAAATCCATAACTTATTAGATATTGATCCAAAAATTAAGTTTGATATACCAAAATGTTCAGCACTAAAGATACTTCATATTTCACCTTATTTCCAAACATGGATAATTATTTTTTAATACTGTTTAAAATAAATTGGGAAAATGGCAGAAAAGAAAAGGATTTTATAAAATTCATATCTTAATAAATAGTGATCCAAAAATTGCAAATAAGATATCAAAATGATCAGTGGAATAAACCTTACACTCTAAACATCATTTTCATGCTAAACTAAATACCGGAATTAACTTTTTCTTGCACTTTAGAAAAAGGGCAGATTTAAAATGGACTTTATAAATTCAATAACTTAATATTGATTAATCAGAAAAATGTGTTCTTTATATCAAAATGCTCAGCAAATCAATACCTACCCTAAAACATCATGTCCATGCATGTTTGATGGATAATTAGCTACTGATCTAATTGGATTAAGCTACAGAAACTATTAAGATAAATATGGGTTTGTGCCAAATATTGCCAAATGATTTGGGACAACTCATCTAACATGTTGATCATGATTATGCTCCATCAGTTGCATTAAACTATCATGTCATCATGTGTTTGTGCATTGCACCTGTTTGCTTGTGTGATTATTGATTGTTGTCTTTCCGATGTTTTTATGCATCGATAGATCAAGCAGTCGGGGTGCCACCGCAATACCCTGACGAACCGTATTACCAGCCCGCTGAACAAGGCAAGCGTAATCCCCCCTCTGAGCATGTCTCCTCCTATATTTCCGCAATTATTTTCACCACTATAATATTGCATTCGGTTCCAAAGGTCTTTTGCTTGGATTAGAGTATCCTACTAGTTGCATTAGAAATCTGTTGTCATTACCTGTATCCTTCCTAATATCCATAGGGTTGAAGTGTTGGCCCGAGATAAGTATACTTGCTACGTGTATGCTTAGCCATGCTTAGTTTAATTGCTTAGATGTCCGGTGGATGTTTCATAGTTGGAACAGTTGATGGAATGGCCGGATGTGATGGAAAATGGTGGTGATGGATAATAAATTGCTTAAAGGCGGGGATGAGAGGCCACGGGGAATGTGGTGGGTTGTCTCGTTCTCGCCGCCTAAGTGTGAGTTCTTTACCTCTTGAACCAAGACTGAGCGTGCAACCATGCGTGAGGCCTATGCATTCGTAGTGCAGGAACCCTCATAGACTAAATAACTCGAGCGGGACTAGCCAGGGTCCTCTAGTTCGGGCTTCCATTTGCGCGCGCGTGATGATGGTGGTCTGAAATGAGATGAGGATGGTGGTGTTAGGAAAATGACTGGCCGTGGGGCGGGGTGATGTGATCCTGGCAGTCCTACCGCCACTGATGATCCTGGAAAGTCCTTAACGAGGTAGAAGTCGACACCGCTCCCACCCAGCCGGCTCTCCAAGGAAGAGAGCTAAAAGCTAGGTAATGGGCCGGACGGTACGCGTGGCAAACATTGTACACCCCTGCAGGGTAAATCTTTTCGAAAAGCCGTGTCCGCGGTTATGGACGACTTGGGAAGTGAAGGTAGGATCATAGAATAACTTGAACAGGAATGATTAAAAACTGAGTACTAGAGGTACTACCAAGAATGCAAGGTTGACTTCCTCGAGGGTGAGTCAGAGAGGTGCCTTGGTAGACATGTGCAGTGAATGATGGTGGTTGTTGATGAAGATGATCAGAAGAAAAGAGTTTACTTCTTACCCCCTTTCGAAAATATTCTGATTAGTCGATGCCATGGGGTTATGTCTCTTATAAAGAAAACCAGCTTTATGCAAAACAGCCATAAAACCTTTGAAAGCCACTCATCGAGCTAGTAGCTCTAATTAATCTTGCGAGTTCGTCGAACTCAACGTCGTTTGTTAATTTTCAGTGGAGGACTTCACCGACGCTGAAGGTGGGTTCTATGTGGACGTCGACGAGTAGTCTGGGGTTCCCAGGTGGCAGCTTGGGACATCCCGAACAGCTGGCGCTGGAATGCTTATCTATAGGCCTCTTAGGCCATATCTGGATCTTGTTGTTTAGAACAACATAATTTGCTTCCGCATGATGTACTGTTGGGTCTGTGACCTCTGGTTGTAATATTTGCTATCTTTCTCTATTATAAGAGTTGAACTATAATGCTTTGAGTCGTAGAGTCTGTGATGTGCCAGTTGTTCCACAAGTCTTGATCTCTCTATTATGCTTTGATAATGTGTCCGGTGGTAGCGGATAACCGGGGACACAGTATCACTGTATAGCAGTCGGGTCGGGCGCTACATTAATAGAAGTCAAATTTCAAATATAAACACTTATTTAAATTAGCTCCATAACTAAAGGAAATGCATTGAAGTTATTTCCAAATATTCACCAAATTGAAATGTTCCAAAATGTTTGTATTTTGACATAAATAGCTAGCATTTATTTTTCTGTGCATTTTGATATATTATTCATATTTTTCTGATAAACAGATTAAAAGATATTGATTTTATAAGTTTAAATCATTTTCTGGCATTTATTAATTAAGCTGGGTCCCACCTGTCAGAGATTTAATAATTTCCAAACTCATTTTAGGAAAAGAATAAAAGGCTGACAGCCGGGGCCCACATGTCAAAGACATAGGAGCACCCACGGCGGCTCCGCTCCGGCGAGTCTCGCCGGAGGAGGGCGAGCGGGCACGCGCGACTGGGCGTGTTGCCCGCGCACGTGCATGGGGAGTCGTTCGTGGGCGGCACCGTGACCAAATGGTCGCCGGAGCACCACCGGCGACGACGGTTTGAGGCGGACGGCGGCGGACATCGACGCGAGGACGAAACAGAGCGCAATAGAGAGGAGAGAAGGTCCACGAGGACCGCGAGCTCACCAGGAAGCTGTAGAGATGGTCGGCGAGGCGAGGTCGAAGACGGCCGGAATCAAGCTCGAACTGCGGTGGCGCGGCGGCCGTGCGGCTAGGGTTTCACCGGGAGAGAGATAGAGAGCACGGGCTTCGAAGGCGCGGCGGCGCGGGCGTCGAGGGTGCCGGCGTCGAGGGAGCGTCGACGGTGAGGTCGGGCAGCCTGACGGCGCAATTTCGCTCCGTCGCTTCTCCGGGGACTTAGCCGTTTTCTGCGAATGAATCGGGGAAGGAGAAGGGGAAGCGGTTAAGTAGCAGGGGGTCATTGGTCCCGGTTGCTGGCAAGAACCGGGACCAAAGGCGTTGGTCCCGGTTCTTGCCAGCAACCGGGACCAATGAGAGGGTCAGTTAATGCCAGATCCAGTGGCGCGCCCATGGACTCTTTGGTCCCGGTTCTTGCCAGCAACCGGGACCAAAGGGTCCTTTTTCAAAATTATTTCGAACTTTTCAGTTCTGAAATTTTGTTCCCGCCTTTTTTTTCTTATTTAGGTGTTTGGATATGAATTTCAAATGGTTTTGAATCTGAAAAGACTTTCAACATGAAAAGTTTTTAAATTTGAATAAATAATCCAAAACCATTTTCTGTTTTCTGAAATAATTATTCTAACTATACAAACTATTAAGCATTTTGCCATTTTCAATTAAAAATATATTAACTTTATTGCATATTTTGAATTGACAAAACTTTCAACGTGAAAAGTGTTTGAATTTGTATAAATAATCCAAAATCAATTTTACAATATTATTTTCATTTTCAATTTAATATGGATAAATTCATATCTTTAAATCCGTAAGTCGAAATTCGACAAATCGTGTGTTTCTGGATAAATTCGACAAATCAATTTAATATGGATAAATTCATATCTTTAATATGGACAAAGTGTCGTGACCGCAAAGCCCGTCTTTAGTCCCGGTTGGTGTTACCAACCGGGACTAAAGAAGCACACAGATCGTGTGTTTCTTTCAATCGCTTGTGAGCCGTTGGATCAGGGGTGTGTTTCTTTTGAGGGATTGTGAGCTGTTGGATCAGCAGTATCACGACCACTTCGTGAGCCACATGACCCGGTTGGTGTTACCAACCGGGACTAAAGAAGCACACGGATCGTGTGTTTCTTTCAAGCGCTTGTGAGACGTTGGATCAGGGGTGTGTTTCTTTTGAGGGATTGTGAGCTGTTGGATCAGCAGTATCACGACCACTTCGTGAGCCACATGACCCGGTTGGTGTTACCAACCGGGACTAAAGAAGCACACGTACCCTATATATAGCCGCCCTCCTCAGACAAGTTACTCACTCACACAAAACATTCCAGCGTCACTCGGAGAGGCATCTTTGGGCAACCAGCGGCAAGACGTCTCTGATGACCTGCGACCGTTCCAAACGGTTGCAGATCATCAGAGATGTGTTGCCGGACGGTTGTAGATCATCAGAGACGTCTTGCCGCTGCTTGGATCGAAGTGGTGCTCAAACACAAAACATTCCAGCGTCACTCGGAGAGGCATCTTTGGGCAACCAGTGGCAAGACGTCTCTGATGACCTGCGACCGTTCCAAACGGTTGCAGATCATCAGAGACGTCTTGCCGGACGGTTGTAGATCATCAGAGACGTCTTACCGCTGCTTGGATCGAAGTGGCGCTCAAACTCACGAGCCACCGTCGGGCTGTATGCAGGGGGAACTGTGTTTGGACGGTCGAAGCTGAGGTTTGAGAGGTTCCCACGGGACAAAACCCCACGTGGTTTTCACCACATAAAGGTTTAATACATTACTACACATCACATAAAGGTTTAATACATTACATTGATTTACATAAAAGCCATGAACCCTTCTTCGCGTATGTCCCTGGCCTATGATCGCTTCAGCCGTAACCATGGAGCATCTTCATTATTTAACGGGATGCTTGGGTCAGTTCTCACTGTGAAGGGCGGAATTTCATCAAACTTATCATAATCTGCTGACATGTCTGTCTTGTCCTCGACTCCCACGATGTTTCTTTTCCCTGAAAGAACTACGTGACGCTTTGGCTCATCGTCTGATGTATTCGTTTGCTTGTTTTTTCTTTTTTTCGGTCTGGAGGACATGTCCTTCACATAGAAAACCTGAGCCACATCATTGGCTAGGACGAATGGTTCGTTCTTGTAACAACCAAGATTCTTGAGATCCACTGTTGTCATCCCGTACAGCTGGTCTACCTTTATCCCTTCTCCATTCATGTTGACCCAACTGCACCGAAACAAAGGGACCTTAAAAGTAGGTCCATAGTCAAGTTCCCATATCTCCTCTATGCGACCATAGTATGTGTCCTTTTGCCCATCGTCGTTTGTTGCATCAAAGCGGACACCACTGTTCTGGTTGGTGCTCTTTTTATCTTGGGCGATCGTGTAAAATGTATTCCCATTTATCTCGTACCCTTGGAAATTCAATACAGTCGAAGATGGTGACGCGGCCAACAAGTAGAGCTGATCTCCGACAGTGGTGTCATTCATGAGCTGTAATCGCAACCAACTGCCGAAGGTCTCCATGTGTTTTTCTTTAATCCAGGAGTCATCCTTCCCCGGGTTCTTGGAGCGTACATAATTCTTGTGTTCCTCGATATACGGAGCCACGAAGGTGGAACTTTGTAGAACTGTGTAGTGTGCTTGAGTTAAAGAATGCCCGTCCCTACATATCAGTGCTTTCTTTCCTAGCGTGCCTTTTCCACTCAGTCTCCCCTCATGCCGCGATTCAGGAACACCAATCGGCTTAAGGTCAGGAATAAAGTCAACACAGAACTCAATGACCTCTTCTGTTCCATAGCCCTTGAGATGCTTCCTTCTGGCCTAGCACGGTTATGAACATATTTCTTCAAGACTCCCATGAACCTCTCGAAGGGGAACATATTGTGTAGAAATACAGGACCGAGAATGGCAATCTCGTCGACTAGGTGAACCAGGAGATGCGTCATAATATTGAAGAATGATGGGGGGAACACCAACTCGAAGCTGACAAGACATTGGACCACAGCCTTCTGTAAACTTGGTAGAGTTACTGGATCGATGACCTTCTGAGATATTGCATTGAGGAATGCACATAGCTTCACAATGGGTACTCGAACATTTTCCGGTAGAAGCCCCCTCAATGCAACCGGAAGCAACTGCGTCATAATCACGTGGCAATCATGAGACTTCAGGTTCTGGAATTTTTTCTTGCCATATTTATTATTCCCTTTATATTTGACGAGAAGCCAGCCGGGACCTTGATACTGCTCAGGCATTCAAAAAAGATTTCCTTCTCTGCTTTGGTAAGAGCGTAGCTGCTTAAGTATTGACGCCCTTTATCCGTCTGCTTGTTGTATGGGTCTTTCATACGTTGCTGGTCTGCCCGTGCTTCCGGTGTATCTTTTGTCTTCCCATACACGCCCAGGAAGCCTAGCAGGTTCACGCAAAGATTCTTCGTCACGTGCATCACGTCGATTGAAGACCGGACCTCTAGGACTTTCCAATAGGGTAGCTCCCAGAATATAGAGCACTTCTTCCATATGGGTACGTGGTTGTCAGCGTCATTCGGAACAGATAGACTGCCAGGACCCTTTCCAAAGATTACTTCTAAATCCTTGACCATGTCATATATAACATCACCATCAGGGAGGTTAGGCTTCTTCCGGCGATCTGCCTCACCGTTGAAATGCTTGCCGGGCTTTCTTACGGCATGACTGTTCGGAAGAAATCGACGATGCCCCAGGTACACATTCTTGTTTCCCAAATGTATACTTTCAGTCTTATCTAAACAGTGCGTGCATGCATTGTATCCCTTGTTTGACTGTCCTGAAATGTTACTAAGAGCAGGCCAATCATTGATGGTTACGAACAGCAACGCTCGTAGGTCAAATTCCTGTTGTTTGTGCTCATCCCACACACGTACACCTGGTTCGGACCACAACTGCAAAAGTTCATCAACTAATGGCCGTAGGTACACATCAATGTCGTTGCCGGGTTGCTTCGGGCCTTGGATGAGCACTGGCATCATAATGAACTTCCGCTTCATGCACAACCAAGGAGGAAGGTTGTAGATACATAGAGTCACGGGCCAAGTGCTATGACTGGAGCTCTGCTCCCCAAAAGGATTAAAGCCATCTGTACTTAGACCAAATCTTAAGTTCCTTGCGTCATCTGAAAATGTCGGGAACTCTCTGTCGATTTTTCTCCACTGGGACCCATCGGCGGGGTGTCTCAACTTCCCGTCTTTCTTACGCTCTTCTTTGTGCCATCGCAACAACCTGGCATGCTCTTTGTTTCTGAACAGACGTTTCAACCGTGGTATTATAGGAGCATACCACATCACCTTAGCAGGAACCCTCTTCCGGGGGGGCTCGTCATCGCCCTCAACATCACCAGGGTCATCTTGTCTTATCTTGTACCGCAGTGCATTGCATACCGGGCATTTATCCATGTTCTCGTACTCACCGCGGTACAGGATGCAGTCATTAATGCATGCATGTATCTTCTGCACATCTAATCCTAGAGGGCAGATAGCCTTCTTTGCTTCGTATGTAGTCTCGGGCAATTCGTTATCCTTTGGAAGCTTCGGCTTCATTATTTTCAGTAACTTCTCAAATCCCTTGTCAGAACAACCAGTCTCTGCCTTCCATTTCAGCAGTTCCAGTGTGGTACCGAGCTTTGTGCTGCCATCTTCGCAGTTTGGGTACAGCAACTTTTTGTGATCCTCAAGCATGGCCTCCAACTTTAGCTTCTCCTTTTCTGTATCGCATTCTCGCTTTGCATCAGAAATGACCCCACCAAGACCATCAGCGGGCTCATCTGATGCCCGATGTTCACCTCTTTCTTCTTCAACGTCTTCCATAACAGTATCACCGCATTCCTCAGGGAACATAGGATAGTTGTCATCATCCTCCTCTTCTTCATTGTCTTCCATCGTAACCCCTCTTTCTCCGTGCTTGGTCCAACAATTATAGCTGGGCATGAAACCTTTCCGAATCACGTGGTCTTGAATGGTTCTCGGGTCAGAGTACTCCCTGACGTTCCGACACTTCTCACATGGACAAGGCATAAAATTATTCACTTTGTTTGCCTCAGCCACATCGAGAAATTTATGCAGGCCTGCAATAAACTCGGAACTGCGTCGTTCGCCGTACATCCATCGCATCCGTGCATCCATCTGCATCATATATATAATTAAGTTTATCAAATACCATTACAATAACATCTTGAATAGTGAAATGACCACCGTACATCGACACGTGCAATATTTCTGTATCAATTACAGACGAAAAGGATAAAGTTGCTAACCTCGGCCGAGGATATCATTTTGTGTGAACTTAAGTGTGGGTCGGGCATTTCATCGAACACATCTTGTGCGTGGCAAAGGAAAAAAAAAATAGCACCCACTTCCCACCAATCCAAGAAAAAAAATTAGAGGAGAGAAGGGGGTGGGGGTTATTTATAGGCAGGGAGGGGTATTGGTCCCGGTTCTTGGCACGAACCGGGACCAAAGCTCCGCCGCACGCCACGTGTCTGGCTCTGGAGCTTTGGTCCCGGTTCGTGCCAAGAACCGGGACCAATACCCCCAACCGAACCGGGACCAATGGTCCACGGGGCCGTGGCAACTCGAACCGGGACCAGTGCCAGGCACTGGTCCCGGTTTTTAACTGAACCGGGGCTAATGGCTGGGGCGGCCCTGGACCAAAGATGGTTTTTCTACTAGTGTGCGGGCTTGTTCGCTTCTAGGACTGTTCTATAGCAACATGACAGAACCAGCGTATTGCACTCTGGTCGATCTCCAGCAGTTAGTGCTCACCGTAGACTGCATCATGTACTATTCCCTGGATTGATCGATGGCTATCTTGCATGATTTGTTCCAAGCATGCATATGCGTGCGTGCGTCAGTAATCTGTTTCAAAGTGTGTGGCTTTACCTTGGAATGGAACAACATAATCGTCGCTTGAATTATGTTTTCGAGCCAGCACCTGCCAGTTTTCTTCTCACATTACCCATTCTGCCCTTCTAACAAAGAATACTACACAACTTGCCTGCTAGTATTGGTGGCTTTGATCCGTTAGATTTTTATAGTTCAATTAACGGCCCACAATCATTTGTCCGTACCGTAAAACAGCTCGTATATCAAGTTAGTTGGAGGATTAGGGAGCTGCATTGAGATATGTACTGCGTGTTACTCCCTCCGTATTTAATTATAAGACGTTTTGCTAGTTAAAATTGAGCTACCAAAACGTCTTATATTTTTGTGCAAAAAAAAACGTCTTATATTTAGTTACAGAGGTAGTACGTGGCAACATGTGAAGAGGGGCTCATGGGAGAGACTATTGTCTGTAATTACATACACCTCCGTTTTGGGCTAATATACCACGAGTCCACGAACCAAGGGGCCTAAATACTGGTACAAACCGCGCGAGTGGCAAAACATGCGGCGATACGGTCATACGGTAGTTTTGAGAGGTAAGGGCATGTACAATGGTAAAGAAGACCCGTCTTCTCGTAGCCATCCACATCATTTAGAGAAGGCAAAATTATAAGTTGTACAATGCATTATCTCTTATTGCTATCCCTAGCAATTTATGAGAATTGCTTATATTTTAGTAGGAAATTGTATTTCTAATGGAAGACAAATGGTACAATGGTGAAATTAGTCTTCTCTTATTTCATAAGAGATCATCTTTTAGCTAAGGAAAGGCAGCCTCCTCTTTCTTCATTCTCTGTCCGCCAACTAGACAAATATCTTACGTGTCAACGCTAAGAGAAGTCTGACGTCACCCCATTGTACATGCCCTAATATTCACATGGATCGGAAAAGCCTGGTGTGTACGTGCTTTTCTCCAGGCATCTATAAAAGGGCAGGTATGTAAGAAAGAAATAAACCAAAAGCTAAGAGAGATTGCTTTCTGTAAAAAAGTTTGCAAATCTTAATTCGTCTAGTACTCTAGGATGGCTGAAGAGGTTGCCAAGTGGGGTTGTTTTCTCAAGTACTTCTGGGTTTTGACCCCTCTGGTATGAAACACCAGTCTATACATAGTAGTGTCCGCCATTGCTTCGTTTTATGAAAATCACAGCTAATACTTCTGTTGTACTTCAAAATCATTGCTAGTTTATCTCTTGGTTGTCATCATTCCACTTGCAACTTTGTTTATTCGACCGAAAAAGTAGATCTATGTTGTTTTCATTTGTAAGATTCGATCCTCTATATCCTCCCGAGTGTGTGGAGTGTTGCCTTGAAAAAATAGATCTAGTTAGTTTCCGTATTGTAAGATTTTTGCCCAGTATAACAAGAATATCCTCCTACCTTTGTGAGAGATGGACTCAAAAAGTAGATCTAGATTATTTTCATCTTGCAAGATTTAATCATTTATTACATGCTATCGTCGATTTTGGCCCGTGTTACAAGAATATCCTCGGCATGGGCTTGAAAAGTAGACTAGATATAGTGTTTTCATTTTGCATGATTTCAGCCTTTATTACGGGATATCTTCCCACTTATGTGAGGCATCAGTTCAAAATGTAGATCTAGATAATTCACCATGTAAGATTCCGCTCGTTACAATAAGTGTATCCTCTGATATGTGTCATGTACGATATCGAGGATTAGATTTACGTAGTTTTCATCTTGCATGTTTCGACACCATACACCACATTTTTCTCCTTCCAAGTGTGTGTAGTGCTGACTTAAAATTAGATCTAGCTAGTTCTATTTGTAAGAGTTCGTCCCATATTACAAGAACATCGTCCTACGTGTGAAAGACATGGGCTCAAAAAGTAGAACAAGATTGTATTCATCTTGCAAGATTTTCGCTCTTTCTTACATGATTTGCACCTAGGTATGTAAGACATCAGTTGGAAAAGTTGATCTAGATAATTTCACCATGTAAGATTTCGCTCCTTACGACAAGAGTATCCTCCCACGTATGTCAATTATGGTCTCGAGAGGTAGATCTATGTAGTTTTCATCTGGTAAGTTTCCACATCATATAATTAGGCGGTGGCGAGCTAGCCCACGCCTATCACAATTAAGGGGCACCCTTTTTATATGCCCCCAATAATGTTTTTTTCGTGATGTATTACACCTACGGATGGGAAGTCATGATATTGATGTTGTTTGATTCATCGAACTACTTAAAAGTTTTATGTACTTGCACTTACCGGTCAATTGTCACAACAAATCATATTTGTTAAATGGGTAGAAACACTCGAATCATTAGATGAGTAGAAACAGTCAAAATCTTGACTTCTTACTTGCATATCTACTAATCGAATGGCGACAAATGGTCACCATTAGATGAGTGGAAACACTTGGTGACTTGACTAGCATTTATGGATTGAACGTTCTGACAGATGTTATTGTTAGACCAGTGGAACATCATTGCAACATCCCTTGTCGGGCCTCTTGCACCAAAAAAAACTTATGATTGTGCAATCTCTATTTGATTTTTAAATATTTTTAATAAATATGTGTTTGCTTGCATATAAATAAATTGTGCTTGTATACTTTGAAAATAAATGCAAGTTCAAGCCAAAAACGACATCATTTCTTCAACCTATATGCGTGTTTGATGTGCATCTAGTTTCTTTAAATACAAAGGAAATAAACATAATTTATAAAAATATAACAAAATATATGCAGTCTTCATTTTAGTTGACCTCTCCCTCACCATCACGTGTGCATGCCCGCAGGTTGTCCATGGAGCAATTATAATGGCTGTGGTTCTCATGTACCTTTTCACTTCTCAGCACGTAAAAAAAGCCACTATCGCCACTGCCGCAAGCACCATGGATGTGTCGCTAGTGCATGTTGTCGCCGGCTTTCAACCTCTCCTCGAAGCAAACCGCTCAACCATCATCGTTGCGGGGTGTTTAAAAATTATGAGCACTTTTTCCTACGTAATAAACCAATCTCATTTCGTTTAGTTATTCCTGTTTTTTCTAATGCATGCATGGCTAATTTTCATACAACTTTTATAGGCAAATTACTGGTGCGGCACTATATGTTATGAAGAAAAATATTGTAGTTGTATATTATATAACATACAACTCTTGCAGAATATCATACGACTATGCATAGTGGATTATCATAGGTAGTATCATGCATTACATGCATGAACAAAAACTGATGTGTCACTGTAATTAATGATGAGAGATGTGACACTGTTACCATAGGATACCGTATTAATACGTAGAAATGAAAAATTAGTATCAAATAGATTTTGTAGAGAACTTGCTTGTGGCAAGATGGTTAGGAGGATGGTTGTACCCCCAGCCCACCAGAGTTCAAACCCCAGGTTTGATGCTGGTGTTTCTTATTTAGGCGGAATATTCTTCAGTGGGAGGCGACGTTCCCGTCGACAGCGAGACGTCCGTGGTGACTTCGTCAATTTCAAGACTTGACCCGCCGACTCGGTATCTCGGAGGTGCTCATGGGGGTAGGGTGTGTGTGCGTGCGTTCATAGGGGTGAGTGTGTGCGCGTGTATATGAGCGTCTGTGTTGTACTGTGTTTCGCAAAAAAAAAAAAAGATTTTGTACGCAATTTTGTATTAAAGATTTTACAAATGAATAAATCATGGTGAATCGGAGGGAGTAAGATGTAAACACGTATGGCCAAATTAATTCGATTCTACTACTACTGAATTTTTATAACTCATGGATTTGCTGCTACGTGTTTGAGTCAGGTGGAACGACAAAAGCTGTTCATGGCGTTCGCCATGCAGCCGCAGGTGGCCGAGATGTCATAAGCGGGCGTCGACGGCTCCGTCTTCACCTACTACCGCGGCGAGGACGGCCAGCCGAGAGCGATGTTCGCCAGCCCCCGCGGCAACTGGTACATGTAGGCCGCCGACCCGGCCACCGGCCGCGGCGTCGGATGCTTCGCGGCGGTACCGCCGCCTCACCACCTGCCCAACGCGGCCCGGTCTCTCGCCGACGTCAAGAGCGGCTCGCCTGCGGCCCTCAGGGCCGGGTTGGCCCTTCCCGACGTTCAGATGGTGGTCTTCTCCACGCCGGTCGGCGACGCCGGCATGGCGATCGCCAGCCGAGCCGCGGCTGGCTTCCGCACCGCGGATGTGTACTACTCGATCACCGACACTAAGCGCGGAGCGTCCACGGGTTATAAACCTCTGGTCGCTGGCTCTCACGCGAATGTGACGGAGGTTTTGTTCTCGGAGATCCACTCCACCGCGTCCGCCATTAACGCGCCCGAGCTAGAGCTCCACGGCGTGGGGCTCGGGTCCCACCGTGAGGAGTACCAAGTCGCGTGCACGAGCTTCGACCTCTCCAGAGTAAACCTGGTACGTGTGCCGTGTGCGTGCATGCTGCAGTATCATCCGTGATTTTTTTCTTTTGTCAAATATACATGCTACGGTTGGTCTCATACGCTCATATGGATTGGAGCTTTTTCTGATGTTCGCCCTAAATCCATATGAATCCTAAATCCTAGAACTCATGCTCCTTTGCAGTGGCGGTTCTAGGATTTTTCCATCGGGTATGCCGCACCCAAAAAAACTATTTGCCATCTAAATAAAATTTATTTACCAATCCAATAAAAAATGTAAATTTGCTTGTAGTACGGTGTAAAAGCAAAAAAAAAAAAATGTAACTCGCGGGAGTCGATTACCCTGGTTTCGCGGTCGTGGGACGCAGCGGCCGGCAAAAACCTCTAGGCGTTGTTGCGCGAGCGGCGTGCCACCGTGCCGGCGTCCAAATTCAACTGCGATCGGTGCTCGGGGCACACACTCCTCGTCTCCTCCTGATCTGGGGGGAGGGCGAGGCGTCGTGCCGGCCGACGGCGTAGTCGTGAGCGTCTCGCCATTGGGGTTTCGATGATTGGATCGGTGTGTAATTCTGTATTCTGCAGACATGTAGATGGTAGATCTGTGAGACGTATGAGAATAACCCGAGGCCGAGCAGTTGTAGTTGATCCCCTTTTTCCCCCTACTAGCCGCACGCTGCACGCACGATTTCAGCTGAACTGTTTTACACAAATCCATCAAGCTGTGCAGTTTTACAACTGATCGATCGGGCCTTTTTTTTTCCTATACTAGTAGTACATGGTTGCATATCTTGGCTGCCTAGCTTGAATACAGAAGAATACGGGAGCATTGAATGATCGCCGTGGCCAGCTTTGCGTGTTGTGCAGCCTACCGAGTAACTGCGCTGTGCGTCATGCAGCTTTCCGTACCAGTGCAGTAGCGTGTGCGGCGAACACGCATGCAGTTGAAAAATCATCGCTGTAAAGCTGAATGATCGATGAAAAATTACGTCGGCTAAAAGTGACAGATTGCAAGTATTAACTGTGATCATCTTACAAATGAAATTTGTTGCACATCAAACCCAAATGGTTATTTAGAAAATTGCCTGGCCACACGTTCGAAATTCTAACTACCCGACTCGAGTGCTTCTCCATTAAAAAAAAAATCGAAAATCATATTTATGAGTTTCAAAAAATTACCAATTTTTTCCAGATATAGCTGATGGCGTATATAACAACCATGCATAATATCAAATTCAATCACGTTATAATATGGGCTACACAAAATAACAAAATCTGATAAAATTTAGGAAAATATAAATACTCTGTTCGACCCTTTTGTCATTTTTTTGTATCTCAAAAATACAAATTATCTGTAATTGATATTTTGCATGTTTGTGGGATGCACAGCTACATCTTTTTTTTTTAGCATTTTTTGAAACTCATAAAAATGATCGATTTTTTTAAAACATAGGGTTCACTCGACCTCAGGAGTCAAAAACCCAGAAAAAATTAAGTCTCACCTTTGACATAACTAATCATCATGGCGCACACTGGTTTGCAGAAACTCAGAAAACTTTCAGCATTGTGGACGTGTAATATGAGAGAATATCTTTGTCGAAATGGATATGAAAGAATATTTAGTCTCTCGCCCCTTTAGGTGCTCCACGTGCTACCACTAAAAATCACTTTTAATTTTTTTTTTAAATTATAAGAAAAAATGTGAGCCTCCATAAGATATGTGTCTACAATCTCCAAATTTTAATGTCCAAATTCGAAAAGAGCATTGATAAATTAAAAAAGAGAGAAATTTAAAGTGAATAGTGTCATTAGTGTCAAAAAGACAAAAGTAAAAAAAGGACTCTAAGAGTACATGCTATATTTGTCTTTTTTTGTTCCTCAATGTTCCTAAATAGTGTCATTAGTGAATAGTGTAATTAGTGTGGCACGACGGTTGTGGTCGAAGCGTGCTCGAATTATATAGACATGGTACGTGCTGGCATTATTAGCGAATAGTTTAATTAGTAACAAATAAAGTTACGTTATAGAGTGTTGGCTATAGCTAGGCTTCGAACGGTAACCTGCGCCGTTGCTGTGCCGCAATAAAGTCGTGTCAGAGTCTGCTGCCAGATCTGTAAGATCGGTGTATACGTAATTCGTATCTTGTCTTTTATTTATCAATGAGAATCGTATTACCATGAAAAAAAAAAGTCTGCTGCGGGTCCTCTGATTCGTACCGTGATATGCAGAGATACGAAACAAGCGGGCTCCTGAGCACGACGAATACATCTCCTCGTACACTGCCTGTTCCGAATCGTGAAGTGCCCAGAACCATGGATTGAATGCGTGCAGATACTGCCCAGGTCAGAGAGGGGCATTTTCCAGTACATACCCGGCATATCATGTGGCTCCGCCACTGCTCCTTTTTTCTGGCTAAAAAAAGACTCGTGCTCCTGCAAGTCTGCGTGAATTAATTGCTCAAGGACACCGCCACAGAGGCGAGCAGCGGACGGCGGTCACCAGTCAGGGCCATGGGACCGGCGACTTTTCTTCTTTCTTTTTTTGACATGGAGCAGCAGCACACTGATATTCCATTAACTTACCTCGGCGGAATCGCTGGACATGGCAGAGCTTACAATGCCAATCAGGACATGCCGGCGGAGCTTCAGCCTGCGCAGCTTTGAATACTCCATTGAAATTGAAGCATGCATGAGCCGACAATTTTCCATGTGCATGCTGTCGTCAGCCAAGGCGGCCGGTCAGACCGGGATGGCCCCGTCACTGCCGATGACAATTGGTGGGCGGAAGGGAAGGTTAGGAGGAGGGTTTAGCTAGTGTTGAGAGATGTAAGAAGAGAGCAGGATCAAAACATTACCGTTGGATGGAAGATCTAACAGTAGTATAGCTATAGACGTACGGGGCGTGGCTCCTCTGCAGTTCTGTTGTTACTGTACTTGCACAGTACTTCAGTAAATCTGCTGTCAAATTCAATCGAACGCGGATCTGCTTGGCTCCTCTGCAGTTCTGTTGTTATACTTCAGTAAATCTGCCGTCCAATTTAATCGAACGGACATGCTTTTATTCGTCCCTGCACATCGAATTGGAAACAGACTTGACGCCAAATTTGTATCCGCACATTAGGGCACCTGCAACGGGCTGGCGCATACGGACCAGCCCAGTCCATATTTGTCCGAACGGACAAATGAGGTGCTCCAACGGGCTGGCGCAAAGGGATCTGTGTCCGGGCGGACACATGATTTCGCCCCAAACGCGGCCCAACTTTGGTCCAGCTTCGGGGCGGGACGGACAGCCTCTCGGTCCGCCCCTTTGTCCTCCCTGTCCGCCTCGGGCCCAATGGCCAGCCACACATTCCCTCCCCCACCCCTCCCACCTCCTCGTCCCCTTTGCCTCCCGCGACCGCCGCCGCCGCCCTGGACCAGCCGCCTTCTTCTCCCGCCCCGGCCGCCCTCGCCTTCTTCTCCCGCCCCGGCCGCTCTCGCTCACTGCTGCAGCCCCGGTCGCCTTCGCCTTCTTCTCCCGCCCCGGCCGCCCTCGTCCTCTGTCTCAGCCTCGGCCGCGAAGTCCACCGCCATGAAGGTGCTCGACGAATTGCCGGCCTCGCTCACTGCTGCAGCCCCGGCCGCCCTCGCTTTCTTCTCCCGCCCCGGCCGCCCTCGTCCTCTGTCTCCGCCTCGGCCGCAAAGTCCACCGCCACGAAGGTGCTCGACGAATTGCCCGAACAAGGTACTGAACAATTGCTGTCCCTTCTTTGCATTTGGAGGAGTGCAAATGGTGTAGCATGTTCTTAATATTTCTTTCATGTAGATGGATAACGATGATGAGTTCTTCTACCACACCTTCATCGATACATCGGATGAATCGTCGGACGATGACATCGATATCATAATGACCGCGGCCACTCTCATCCACAACTTCAACGAGAATGCACTGCCTCGGCATGTCGGGTCTGTCGTTGGGCGAGCACCCGCGTTGGATCGTGAGCGAGACAAAGGCCACCTCCAACTTTGGAAGGACTAATTCAACCCGGTGAAGACAACATATCCTGCCTCTGTCTTTCGTCGCCGTTTTCGTATGGGCCGGCCATTGTTCATGCGTCTGCTAGAAGGGGTGAGGGCATATGATGACTATTTCGAGGCGAGGCCAGATGCAACAGGTGCATATGATGACTAATTTCATTGAAGGAACTATTTATTTCAGTCCATGAACTTTTTATTGTAATAAATGTTGTTATTTGTTATTTGTGAACTACTATTTTCTATTTATAAATTTGTGAACTATTTGATGAAATTCGGACCGGTGGGCAAACATGCGCCAGGCCGTTGGGGGCAGCTCCACCCCAAACGGACAAAGACCCAAAATGTGTCCGTGGTCCGCCCCCAAACGGACAATTATGTGTCCAATTTGGTGTCCGTATGCTCCAACCCGTTGGAGGTGTCCTTACCGAACTTGCAGGAGCAGCACTCGGAACTGGCGGCAGCAGCCGTGGACGAGGCCGACGTCTCCAGCCAGCACTTGGAACCGTATTGTTGATTGCTGGACAGAGAAGGCCAGCACCGGCGGCAGCCGTCGACGAAGCCGACGTCTCCGGCCGGCCGGCCTACTTGGTCACCAGTAAATTGCCAACTTGTTAATATGCGTTCGATAAGCAGATTTTCCCTCCATGTCTCCTTAATCATAAGGAATTTGTTCCCAGTTCGATGTGCAGTGCATGGAGGATTAGAAGCAGATCCGTTCGATTGAATTTGACGGCAGATTTACTGAAGTACTGTACAAGTACAGTACCAACAGAACTGCAGAGGAGCCACGCCCACTACAACACTAGCTACCAAATTATGGAAGATTGCACGTATTAAGGAGGCAAGTATCTGGGAGATCTTCACAACAAATGTCATTAACCATTTCAATATTTTTCAATATGGCAAGGTGCGTACGGAAAAAACTGAAAACTTTCCAAGAGGGAAGTCCTGTAGATCGGAATTGCTCCCATATATCACACAGATCCGATCGATCGAAGATTAACCTAGCTAGATGAAATTTTGTTTCTCCTCGATCCTCTCTTCCTAGCTACGAGCACGCAATGCATGCATGCAGGCAACTTGTTTGAAGTTTTCGGACTGGCCGCCGCCGTCGCAGCAGCGTAGTGTACTAACGTTCTACGATACATTATTCTTCTTCTTCTTCTTCTTCTTCTTCTTCTTCAGGGGATCCGGCTGGTGTTCCGGCACGAGGCGGACATGTTCCGGCGGATGGGGGTGGCCGCGGTCTGCGTCGTGTGCTCGCTCATGGCAGTGGCGGCGGTGGCGTGCCTCTTCATGGCGCGGGCGCTGCGGCGGGCTGGGGCGCGGGAGGCGGCGCTCGAGGCCGACCTCGTGAGGCAGAAGGAGGCGCTCCAGCAGGCGGAGCGCAAGAGCATGAACAAGAGCAACGCCTTTGCCCGTGCCAGCCATGACATCCGCTCCTCGCTCGCCGCCGTCGCCGGCCTCATCGAGGTCGCCCGGCCGGAGGCGCGGGCGAACTCCAACCTCACATACTACCTCAACCAGATGGACGTCGGCACCAAGAAGCTCTTCGGTCAGTTCCCCCAATCTAGCTCTATGCATTCCATCCATGGCCCAAGAAACGGCAGGCGCATCCATGTCCATGGCGCTAGATACGTGCCATGCATTGACTCATATATTCATATATAATATATATGCATGTAATTAATACAGTACATGATAACTTTTTTTCTTGGTAATGTGATCATATGTACAGTTGCACAACTAATTCATTTACAATTTTTGGTGTACAAATGTGCAACAGTTCATTGTACGATTTTTACATATTAAAATTGCACATTTTTCACAATGTGCAATAAACCTATTTCTGTTTGATAAAATGAGATTAACGTTTAGGACAATACTAGTCGCACACTCACACACCACGTGTTTGTCATTATTAATTTTGCAGCTAGGCAAATATTTTGTCGAGTTTACTCTCCATCTGGTTGTTTGTGTGCGTTTTTTGATGCAAAAGTGACAAGTTCCTTTATTGAGCTTATGTTGATTCATCATACATTTATGTAACACGTGTGTTTGTACATGCAGATATACTGAACACGATACTGGACATGAGCAAGGTGGAGTCCGGTAAGATGCAATTGGAGGAGGTGCAATTCAGCATGGCCGACGTCCTTCAGGAATCCATGGACATGGCAAACGTTGTCGGCATGTCCAGAGGCGTCGAGGTGGTTTGGGACCCGTGTGACTTCTCCGTTCTCCGGTGTTTTTCCATCATCGGTGACTGCAAGAGGTTTAAGCAAATTATCGACAACCTGCTCGGTAACGCCATCAAGTTCACAGACGAAGGCCATGTCGTGCTACGAGCGTGGGCCAACCGCCCCATCGCTAGGACCTCCATGATAAGCACCCCCTCTAGGTTCGCCCCACGCTGGCGCGTCAACGGGTTTTGCCAGTGGCTGCTTGGAGCAAGGGAGGACGGAGCCGAGCAGAATGCTCGGAGATCACTTCAGAATGATCCCAACTCAGTTGAGTTTTACTTCGAGGTGGTTGATACGGGTGTTGGGATACCCAAGGAGAAGAGGGAGTCGGTGTTTGAGAACTACGTTCAGGTTAAAGAAGGGCATGGCGGCACTGGCCTCGGGCTTGGAATAGTCCAATCCTTTGTAAGTGATATACACCTCGTTTCCATGCATGTTACAACTATCATAACTTTTGCTAGTTGCCACTTCTCTCAGTGTGGCCTAAAATTACAAAACTACACGGCTTAAAGTTTTACAAGTTGTATGCAACTTTAGTAAAAAACAAATCGGTGGAATTTTAGCTCTATAGGCTATATATAAATCATAGTTTCCTTGTGGATTAAGATGGCTGCAATCAAACTGCAATCAAATTTCAGTAGATACAATGATATTGTTTTGTGTTTTTGTGTGAGTTTGCAAGTGTGTCAAATTGGGTGGCACGTACTATAGTTTTCACTCTATCGCTTCTTGTTTTTTGTTAGAATGTAAATAATTCTCAGTCGACTGAAATTTAATTAGTTCTTGGTCAGCTGACATTATTGAATCTTAGTTGCAACTCATGTTGAAACTTGTAACTAGTCCGAATCATGAAGCAATTCCAATGTCTGCGACAATTTTTCTCAATTGCAGCCCCACTTCATAGGGTGCATAAACCGCAATGCAAATCCGACGGTTGTGAAATTGAATGAGTTCTATTTTAATTCTCATTCGATCGAGAATTAGCAAAACTATTATTATTATGGTCCACTAATATTTGTTCTACTTGTTTTGACAGGTTCGTTTGATGGGAGGAGAGATCAGCATAAAGGAGAAAGAGCCAGGAGAACCTGGAACGTGCTTCGGCCTCAACGTCTTCCTCAAGATCAGCGAGAGGCCAGATGCTGAAGAGGACACCGAGCAAGGGAGGACGACGTCGCCGTCGCTGTTCAGGGAACCCGGCTGCTTCAAAGGCGGGCACTGCGTCCTCCTCGTGCACGGCGGCGAGACCCGCCGCATCCTGCAGACATGGATAGAGAGCGTCGGGATGAAGGTCTGGCCCGTCCCGCGCGCCAAGCTCCTCGCCCCGATCCTCGAGAAGGCGCGCGCCGCCGCGGGCGCCTCGCCGTCGAGGCCGGCTTCGATGTCCTCGTCGCAGGGCGGCGGCACGGGCGACTTCGACGGCGCCACCGACCGGTGCTTCAGCTCCAAGGAGATGGTCACCCAGGTCCTGCGGAACGGCAGCGGCAACCACGCCGGGCACCTCCACCCGTTCGGCCTGCTCGTCGTCGTCGACATCTCCGGCGGGAGGCTCCACGAGGTCTCCCGAGAGGCGGCGGCGAGCCTCGCCAAGACCCAGCATCAGGTGCCGTGCAGGGTCGTGTGCCTGACGGACCTCAAGACCTCCTCGGAGGATCTGAGGAGGTTCAGGGAGGCGGCGAGCTGCGACCTCGCTCTGCGCAAGCCCATCCACGGCTCCCGGCTGTGCGAGCTCCTCCAGACCATGAGAGACCTCCAGGCCTCCCCGTTCCAGCAGCAGCATTCATATCAGGTGGGGATCACCATCAATGAAGAACTGCCGGCGGCGTCTGAAATCACGGTCGCGGTGGCGCCTCAGGGACCGCCCGGAGTTGGAGACGACAAGCCGCTGGAAGGGATGCGCGTGCTGCTGGTAGAAGACACCATGGTGCTGCAGACCATCCAGAAGAAGATGCTGACCACTCTGGGAGCAGCCGTGGAGATTGCAGGGGATGGGTCCAAGGCTGTGGCCATGTTCACCCAAGCTCTCCAGAATGCAAGTGTTGGTATTTCAGAGGATCATGCAGATGCAGTGGCATTGCCCTATGATTTGATTTTCATGGACTGCCAGGTAGTACTTTTTTCCAGCAACAACATGCCAAGCATCAATTCAGTTTTTTGTTTCGGATGATGGTTTTGACATTGCTGACAACTGTATCTTGTTTGTTTCAGATGCCAGTGATGGATGGCTATGAGGCGACGAAGCGCATCCGCGAGGAGGAAAGCCGTCACGGGATCCACACCCCAATCATCGCGCTGACTGCGCATTCTGAGGAGGAGGATCTGCAGGAGACCATCAAAGCAGGGATGGATCTCCACCTGACCAAGCCAATACAGAGGAAGAAGATTGTGGAGGCTGTTTATCAGGTCTGCAAGGAAGACAAAAACTGATGCTGTTCGTTCCCCCGGCCACATGATTACAGTCGAGATGTGGGGGTTTTTCAGTGATTAGGCTGCTGCTGATGATGATGATGATGACGGCTTATATCTGGACATCTGGTTACTGTTATGGAATTAGTAACAGTCTTTTAGGATGTGGCATGTATCTGGTTACTGACTTACTGTTTGCAGTTAGCAGTAGTCTTTTAGGATCTAGGATCCAACTGGACTGGAGTGGAACCTCTAGCAGCAGCAGCTCAACTTTGGTGTTGCAGCAAACTCAGGTTTACTCTTGATCTATGTATGTGATGTGAACTCGAAAAATAATTATTGTTAAGTTGAATTTCCAGGAATTTCTTTGAATTTTTCTAGTGCAACATACAGTAGAGGTTATCATGTTGCTTTCTTAGTGCTACAGAATTTTAGTTAACATGTCACGCCATAGGAAAACCGACACAGGTTTGATTAGATGAGGACCTGACATTACAGCAATATATTTGCTACTTATGAATTTGGGATGATCTGAGCTTAACCTCCATAACCTACTCTACAGGAGAAAGAAAGTACAGATTATTACAAGCCACTGAAAATCCCTAGCTAGTTGTCCCAAATATCTAGTGTACACAAGCGTAGCTGGTAAATACCCCCTAAGAATAACTGTACAATCTCCTCTTGTCTGTAGAGGACTAGCCTAAATAATACTGTAGCTCTCATATGCAGGCACCTAGTGGGAAAAGTTCACACCCCAGGTCGTTATCGGTGAACGGCACATCGTTGTTCTCCTGCGTTGAAATCAGAATAAGACTTGAGAAGGATCTTGTAATATAGGTTTACTGAGGGTGGATCAGTGCTAGACTGCCAGTGATTTAAAAAGAAATATCCATATACAAACATAGTGGAATTTTAACGAAAATAAATACAAGATTGGCTCTGTTGACTTTCTTACCACTTTGATTATGGAATTGAGAAGTCCGTCAAAATTGCAGCTACTGGAATTAAACCCACCCTGCAGCTTTGAAATTCCGAAATCATACGCGTCGGTCTGTTCCGGCATACTGGCATCACCATTACAGTTAAAGCCTCCATTGTTCAGCCTCTGGTTGTGTATATGGTCTTGGCTCATTCCATCCATTCTATGTCTAGAATTGCTTGCAACTCCAAAGTGCAAGTATTTTGAATGTCTCTCGATATCAGAAGGGAGCATCGTCATACTACCAGAAGAACTAGCTCCACATATGGACTTGTTGGCTGCTATAAGGCTCCCAGAAGGGAAAACTGACACTCCTTCTGGAAACTTCCCTTTTTGGTCCATCTCTTGTTCTGGAGCCACAAAGCTAGCATCCAGTTTTGTTGCACCGACACTATCGAATGGGATTTGCAACGGTAACTTGTCAACAGAAAACCCATCATTAATTGGAAGAGCACTCTGCTGGGATATACTAGAATCCCGCAAATTAGCGGGAAGTCCGACAGACCTTTCGAGCAGTCCTGAACTTGCAGTTGGTATTCTTATTGATGGATGGGCTCCAACTTTGACATGTGTGCACTCCAGAAGCTCCACTGGTTGCAGTGAACTGCTTGTAACTCTTTGGAGTGTGCCAGACATAGTGTTAGCCAGAGCACTCCCAGAAAAGACAGAAGACAGATCATTGGTTTCTTGATGGATCCACTTCTGCTGGAGCCCAAGCGACGCGGTCAAGCCTTGCGCTAAATTTGCTTGTTGGTTTTCTTGTAAGTTCACAATGTGGAATTTATTAGCATCACCAATGCAATGACTTACTTCGCCATTGCTGCTTGCACACTGAATTGCCTTGGAAGGAGCAAGGTCCTGAAGCCCAAATGCCGTGGCACCAGCACCGCTTAGCAGTCCATGTGGATTGAAAGATGAAAGACCAGCAGAAGGGGCAAAAGGTTGATAACCATGAAGTCCTTCAAATGCTCCCATGTGCAAAAAGGGGTCTCTACCTCCAAAAGCAGCAGCAATGCTGGCTTGCTGTGATGCCACCGCACTTAGCCGTCTGAGGTATAGCCTGTACTTCTGCATGACATATAAAATCAATTGATTAGATATTGAGGCAAGTATGCATTCAGGGAATCACAATGGCAAATATTTCATGCCAGAGGTATATAACCATAAGAATTCTGAACAAGATACAGTCATGAGATAACTGTTTCCTGGTTTGGCATGTAGATTCTAGCGGAACTACATGATAGAACCTACAGATATTATAAAAAACTAGAAATTTTCTTAACCTTTTCATATCAGGCTTGTAATAAAAAAAAATCTATCAATACATCGAGATGCAAAAATTGTGTTTTCTCGATTTTTGCAAACAAAAAGGTGCACAACAGGGTTTACATATACAGCTTATGTAATCTGGACAAATGCAGGGTTGTGCCAATGTCTTCCTTCTAGCCGGTTGTGGAAGTGTAAACTGTACAGAAGTACATACTAATTTGAACATTTTATGCTAGCCTAGTTAGATTTAATCTACTAGTCTACATGTTTGGAGGAAGAATATGAGCAAACTGCTATTTACATTAGATATGTCCATGTTCAGGTTTTCTGAAAAGTTCAGTATAATGAGCAGAAATGTTTCTTGCATATGATTTATTCCAAACCAACTGAACATATGAAATTGCACAGAAATGGGAAGGTGAAATGATGGAAGTGCAAAGCTACAATATTTGACTCATTTTACATGAGCATGAGGACCTTGTCATGATAAAATATTTCTTCAACAAAGCAAGCCATAATACCACATTATGCTCTGGTCTGCAACTTAGGTATATCCGATACCAAATATAAGAAGGGCAAAACACACTGCATAACAAATATATATGTAAAAAAAACTTTAAGACAGTTTCCCAAAAATCTACTTTGCACATAATGCTACTTCCTCTGTCCCACAACATAAGACGTTTTAGCAAGCTAAAATTGTGGATAGGAGGGAGTACCTACTAAGGCTACTTTGCACATAATGTTCGTGACAAAAAATCTTTATGTGCATCACATGCTCATGAATGAAAGGAAAAAAATTCAAAGATTTAATAGTGGAAGTAAATGACATGCTACCGTACCTGCAGATGACTCGCAACGTTTTCCCTGGTGAGCTTCTCCACGTTCATAAGCTCAAGTATTCTTTTCGGTACAGCTTCTGCATCGAAACAGTAAGAGAAAGGACACAGCATCAATGAGTTGCTGCAAACCTGCAAGCACATTTAAAAGAAAAGCAAAAAAGCAACGTGGGGACTGTTTTCTTACTATCAATCCCGAGATGGTTGACAGCAGCAACAAATTTCCGATGCAGCTCCACTGACCACACAACTCGTGGCTTTTTCGACGCCGAGGGCTCGTCGTTATCTTGACCATCGTTGTCCTCACCTTCGTCTTCGCTATGTGGTTCTTTCCTCTTCTTGCTGGCCATGCTACCCTGGCCAGATGAACCACAGGTAACCTGACTTAGCCCATGGTACGAATCTGCGGTTGGCTGCTTACTAAATTCCTTGGAGAAATCAAGGTTACTGGGTTCCCGGTTACTGAACTTCCTCCTCACAACATGCTGCCACACGTTCCGAAGCTCTTCGATGCGAACAGGTTTTAGGAGATAGTCGCAGGCACCATGGGTTATCCCCTTCAGTACAGTTTTTGTCTCTCCATTTACCGATAACACTGCATGAGTTGAATGGTACTTTGTTAGCACCCATCTTGTAAACAGTGAAAGCAACATTACTCAACAATAAGCAGTACCAAGAATTAACAGTGTGCTAAGAGGAAGTTGTTAACTTACTGATGACAGGGAGGTCCATTTCAAGCCCCACGAGCTCGAGGAGCTTGAAACCGTCCATATCAGGCATGTGGACGTCGCTAATAACCAGATCAAACATGTCCTTGTTCTCCCTTAACAGGTTCAGTGCAGTAATGGCCTGGTTGGTGGTTGTGACTGTCGAGGAGGCAGCATATGCTCTTATCAGTTTACAATTGTTGAAAGCAGAGGAAGGGCACATAATTAATAAGCATTGCGTTGCATCATAAGGCTATTAAGAACTTAAGACCTCCAACATTTTCTCAAGTGAAGTATAGATTCAGAAGTATCAGAAAACATCTGTAAAATATATGGTTGTAATATGCATGTCAGAACAGGGCAGCAGTTTTTTTACTCTGCATGTGGAAACTCTTGCAACTGCAGATGCAATTAAGCAAAATAAATTACCAATTGCACTATATAGTACAATGCAAATAGCAGCAGAAATTCAGTAAGAAAGCTTGATAAGAACAGATGATTGGTGAGTGAAAGTGCACAACTAGCGGCAGGTAAGTAATATGGACCTATAACAAAATGAAGTTTCTTAAACAAAACACACAATGAAGTGCAAGCAGGTTCTGGAGAGGACTTTCAAAAAAAAAAAGGTTCTGACCATGATACTGGCAGCGGCGAAGGAGGCCCTCCAGAACCTTAAGGCACACCGGGTCGTCGTCGACGGCGAGGACACGCATGCCGACGGGGAACTGGTCCCTCTCCCTCCCCATCAACCCCTTCCTGGCCTCCATCACCATGGCGTCCAGAAGCATCCCAGTTTGACCCAATTCACAGCACCTTAACAACTCTGTATGCACTACCCACTACACTGAAATGACCTTCAGGGCTCCCCAACTGGCTCAATTCGAAGCAAGAAACCTAACCCTAAGACAATAAATCCACCCAGTTGACCCGATTCCCAGCACGAATTGGGAACGATTAAGCCAACCCTGAGAAGCTAACGGCAGCCAAGAGCAAGAAAGGGAAAAACTTTCCTCAAGCCCTCAACATCAACGCCACCTGAACACGGAAGGGAAAGCTATAAAGCCCCAATCGCTGCCAACTACCTGTAGCCGAAATTACTCCGGGAAGAAGAAACGATCAGCAAAACGAAAAGAAGAAAGAAGCAGGTGGATTTGGATTCTGGAACACCGGTGGAGACTAGACGAGACGGTAGGAGGAGAAGCCTTCAAGAACGAACGAACGAACCCACTACTACTGCTCATCCATCATTATTGAAGCCGAGAAGAGGTTGGGAAAGCAAAAGGCTAAAAGGAAAGCAAGGACACACACGCACAGAGAACAGAGGAGGGGAAAAAAGCAGAGACAGACAGTGACACTCCAGGTGACCAAGCAAGCAAGCAAGACCCTGTGCTCAGCTCAGCTCGGCCACACCAAGCAACCAAGCAAGCGGGGAGAGGATGATGGAGAAGAAGCCAAAACCGCAGCAGCGGCGCACTTGAGAAGGGCGTTGTTTGGGGAGGTTGAAGAGGCAGCGCGAGATGGCGATGGAAAGCAAAGTTTTGGACTCTTGGTGGACGATTTATAGAGGTGGCACGCATGGTGACAAGGCTCCTGCATATGAGGCAAGACTACAATGAGCAACTCTGGGACCCGCGGACCACAATCTTCCGACGCCAGTTTTGGCGCTCTCGTTATTTTTCATTCCCTGTGATTTCTACCACGTTGATTTACACTGTTACCGTGGGTTGAAAAGCGAAAAGAAAAATGGTGATGCGGAAGAGGAAGAGCATGTTGTTGCTGTTTGAGTGGCCATGGAAAAAGATATGGTGTACCATTTTTTTCTCAATCTGTATATTCTGTATATTGTCTGTACGGTACAGCCCTAGCCTACCGGGTCGCCTCGCGGGCGATCCAAGAGGCCCTCCGTTGCACAAAAAAAGGGGGGGGGGGGGGGGGGGGGGGGGGGGGGGGCTTAACCACCTAGTCACCTTGCCTGTGGCCAGCGATCTACTTTACAGCGCCTTGGTGGCGGCGGTTGTTGCTCTGGTTCCGGCGCATCGCAATGGGGTGGGGTGGCAACCCACGTTCTTACATGTGGAGGTCCTGGCTGGCTATAGAGTTGTCGCGGTGTTGCGTCTGTTTTGGCCTGTTCTGGGTCAATCCGGCTCGTCGACTCATGCAGGTGGGGAGAAAGGATGGACGACTGCCAGTGAAAACTGAGCCGACTTCGGTCATGGCGGACGATGGCGGCGTCTATGCATTGTTACCCACATGAAGGCAGCTCTCATCTCCTTGTTCGGGCTACTCCAGGGAAACCCTAGATGTGGGTCTTCCGGATCATAGGGTGACGACGCCGCTGAGACCCTCCGTCGTCGATGTGGTAGATGCCACACCACTTCCGTTAGCTAATCGTTCACAATCTTTTTTTATTTTCTCCTGCTCTAGTGGTCTCTGTCCCGTCCACACCGTTGATCCGCCTACTGTAGACAGTCCTCGATCCAGTCCTAGCTGGCCGCCTTAGATCTAGTTTACGACGATCTGTGTGGGTTTGCGACTCCTAAGCGCATGTACCCCCACCTCTGGGTGCACGGGTGCATCCCGGATTCCCGAGGTCGTTGACCCGCCCGAATGCCAGACTTCTTGACCCGTGGTCTACATGGACATAAGCAAGGCACTTCTGAACATCTAGATTGCATGGCATCCGGTCATGCGCGTCCACAAACCTCGACCCATGCGGCTTTAAAGAGGGGTGTCACGTAACCTGCTTCTTTTTGGCACCATCGTGCTCATCGGCATTTGCATCTACACCGTGATTACCATGGTGCTCGTAGAAACGGGGAATGTCAAGCTGGTTATGATTGGAAGGCCAAAATGTCTCAATGGCTCATGTCGAGTTCGAATCTGCTAAGTAATGGTGGAGGCGGATGAGATGCGATGAAGACTGCACTTCACCGACCGTTTTGTGGGCATGGTTTCCTTTGTGCAAGGGCCTCCACCCCCACCCCACCCCCCCCCCCCCTAGAATTGATATTTCCTCCTAGTTCTCTTATTTATTATGCTAAAGGGTATGCATTTTCTGCTCTAGCCTCCTTATACTTGTATTTTCCAACTTCGCCCCCTCCCCGATAATTTTTTTATGGATCCCCGTGCGTTTGTGGGACAATGTCCACATCAAAACCGTACGCGTGACAACTGTGGGCCTAATGTTTGGTGATTGGCAGCAATGTCCTTGACAAGTGGGGCGACAACACTAGGTAACTTGATTTTTGGTGGTGTTTTCGAGTACCGAGTCTCAAGAAACCCATAAATATGATCTTGATTTGTTGTACCTGCCAATGATGACAATGGCGCTTTAGCTAATTGTGTTTTGCGGGTCGATGTTGCCATTGGTGATGGTTTGGACATGTCGGATGGGCCAAGTTATACCCGGAGGCCTAGCCGTATATGGTATAGAGATACATGGACGCGCAGCCAGAATTGTACCAAATACTTCCTCCTAGCCAATAGGTTGTTCTATCAGTTGTTATCCTGACGATTTACTACTGTATTGCTATTTTTTTAACCTATGTACATTTGGAAAAGGTGGACGTTACATAGAAAAAAATAATGTAGTAATAGATGAGTATACGTGTCTAAACTAAAATTCTTAATGTAACATGTGTTTATTTTATAGGCATGTAATGCATCTTAAGAGATATTCACTCGAACTAAGAATCCCAAGATAGCCGGCTCAAAATTTTACTGTAGCATTCCAGTTGGTAAAAAGCTGGGTCCGCCACTAGGTTTGGATATCCAGCAGTTGTGAGTTGTTCATCAATGTGGTAAGTCGTGGTTTTGTTTTTGTCTTTTTGTCTATGTGCATAGTACGTAAGTTATGTGTTTTGTTTCATTTTTTTTCGAAATGGATGTGTTTTGTTTCATTTTTTCCGAAATGGATGTGTTTTGTTTCATGCCCCTTGGTGATTGCCCCTGGATGGCTTGAAACTTTCCAGGCGGTCATTTTCCTTTTATTTATATTTTCCATCCATCTTTAATGTCTCAACAAGTTATTAATATTATGTTGGTTTAGAGTCTGGATGTAATCGGTGTCTCTCGATGTACAAACTATATTGTTTTCCTTGTTGGTGGATTGTGAGCCATATAATTTTTATTGTAATACTTTCTCTCAATCTTAATGGCATTCAAATCATTTGCATGTTCTTGAAGTAAAATTGAAGTACATCAAGATTCATGGTGTCCTCTGCTTAGCTCAGTGCTTACATCGGTGGAAGGAAATACTCGCTCACTGTCTACATCGCGAGATAAACATGGCATGCGATTATTAGAGTAGAAAAAACTAACTAGATTACGCGTGCTTCCTTAACCATAAGGCAATCAGCTGATCTTCCCTCCCCGTAACTAGTTGTCGACCTCAGTGCTGTCGCTCCAATGAAAACCATAAACACAATATAAGCACTGCAGCGGGTGAGCAATTCTCTTTCTGCTTAACCTCAACGACTCCGTATTCGTTCACAATCACAAGGTTACATGGGATCAAGTCAAACCAAGCCGCAAAGGAAAAGACGAATGGTTCAAAAATAAACTTGCTTGAAACTGGAACCAGACTTCAAGATTTCATTTTCAAAGAACATGCATAAAAATCCTGATCAGCGCCAGATATTACTAACTGCCTGCCTTCTGCCTTGCTCTCACTCCGGAGAGATATTGGATGGATGTACAATATAAAAGTTGTGATGGGATCAGGCTTTTATGTATCTGGCGCTGATCAGGATTTTCAAAGAACATGCATAAAAATTCTGATCAGCGCCAGATACATAAAATCCTGATCAGCGCCAGATACATAAAAGAATGTAGTAAAAGATGAGTATACATGTCTAAACTAAAATTCTCAATGTAATAGGTGTTTCTCTTATAGGCACATAATGCATCTTGAGAGAGATTCATTGGAACTAAGAATCCCAAGATAGCTGATACGTCTCAAACGTATCTATAATTTTTGATGTTCCATGCTTGTTTTATACCAATTGCTACATGTTTTGCATCTACTTTATATCACTTTTATACATTTTTTTGGGACTAACCTATTAACAAGATGTCGAAGTGCCAGTTCCTGTTTTCTGCTGTTTTTGTATTCCAGAAAAGCTAGTCTGAAAATATTCTCGGAATTGGATGAAAACTTCACGGGGATCCCTATTTTACCAGAACACATCTGAAGGAACAAAGGAGCAGCAGAGGAGAGCCACCAGGGCCCCATGATAACCCACAAGTATAGGGGATCGCAACAGTCTTCGAGGGAAGTAAAACCCAAATTTATTGATTCGACACAAGGGGAGACAAAGAATACTTATAAGCCTTAACAACTGAGTTGTCAATTCAGCTGCACCTGGAAAAGCACTAGTAACAGGGGTGATGTGAAAGCAGCAGTAATATGAGAGCAATAGTAACAGTAACACAGCAGCAGTAACACGGAGGCAATGGCACCAGAAAATAGTTGATACTACTTCTAATGACATATAGGACCAGAGAGCAATGATGATGACAAATGGACCGGGGTTCCCAGCTATCTACACTAGTGGTAACTCTCCAAACAAATAACAGGTGTTGGGTGAACAAATTACAGTTGGGCAATTGATAATTGTAAGGGCATGACAATGCATGCTTATGATAAGATAAGGTTTACTGTAGTATTTAATTGGGCATTACGACAAGGTACACAGACCGCTATCCAGCATGCATCTGTGCCTAAATAATCCACCTTCCGGTTAGCATCCGCACCCCTTCCAGTATTAAGTTGCAAACAACAGATTATTGCATTAAGTATTGTGCATAATGTAAACAACACATTCATCCTTAGACAAAGCATTGCTGTTTTACCCCTAGTGGCAACAACACATCTACAACCTTAGAACTTGCTGTCACTATCCCAGGTTAAATAGAGGCTGAACCCAACTATCTAGCATAAATACTCCCTCTTGGAGATACAAGCAACTACTTGATCAGGGTAACCACAAGTACCGGAGAGCATGCAAGATCTTAAATAAACAATAGTATGATAATATGATGAACAATCTGATCATAATGTAACAATTCATCGGATCCCAACAAACACAACACCAATTACATCATATGGATCTCAATCATGTAAGGCAGCTCATGAGATCATTGTATTGAAGTACATGGGAGAGAGAGTACCAACTAGCTACAGCCAAGAACCCGTAGTCCATGGGGGAACTACTCACAAACCATCATGGAGTCGAAGTGGAGGCGGTGGAGTCGATGGAGATGGCTCCGGGGGTCAATCCCCGTCCCGGCAGGGTGCCAGAACAGGAACTTCTGACCCCCGAAACGAGGTCTCGCGATGGCGGCGGCGCTGCGGAAGTCTTTCTGGAGTATTAGATATATATTTAGGGTTTTCGCGTCGGGGTGACTAAATAGGCGAAGGGGCAACGTCGGTGGTCCCGTGGGCCCCTCCTCATGCGGCGCACTCTCTCTCCTCGCCGCGCCGCCATGTGGTTTGGAGGCCGTGGGCCTCCCCCTGGCTTGCCCTTCTGGCTCCGTGTGTCCCTCGGAAAAATAGGAGGTTTGGCTTTTGTTTCGTCGAATTCCGAGAATATTGCCCGAACAGCTTTTCTGGAACCAAAAACAGCAGAAAACAGGAACTGGCACTGTGGCATCTTGTTAATAGGTTAGTCCCAGAAAATGTATAATAATGATATATAATGCATATAAAACATGTGACAATGATACATAAAACAAGCATGAAACATCAGAAATTATAGATACGTTGGAGACGTATCAAGCATCCCCAAGCTTAGTTCCTACTCGTCCTCGAGTAGGTAAACGATAAAAAGAAAATAATTTCTGAAGTGACATGCTACCAACATAATCTTGATCCAATAATAATGTAAGGCATGTGAGCTGAGATCAAATCATTCAAAGCAAATGTCTATAGTTGATATAAGAGATAATAAAGCAAGAGTCAAACAAGCTAAAAGTTTTCATGAATTATCGCTTTAAAGACATGAAACCGTACAAGGTTCATTAAAGATGGTTTAAGTATCCAGCGTAGAAGTTCTATCCTTCAATCCAAGCATCAAGCAAATTTTCATAACATAGAAGGATTCAGCCAAGTAAACATAAACATGAACGTCATGAATCAACTGTTTCGAAGTCTACTCAACCGGTGAGCGCAAGCATTTGGTATTGGCACCAGGATGTTATGGCAAAGAGAACATTAATGGGGGTTTGGAAGGCCAATGGAAGAAAGTCTCACAAAGCTATAAGTGATCATTAGACAAGAGGAAGTCTTATAATCGAAGCTATGTAAGGAGTAGTGATTGCCATGCAACGGATGCACATAGAGCTATATGTGTATGAAAGCTCTCCAATGGAACTAGTGGGGGTGCATCCAACTTGGTTGCTCATGAAGACCTAGAGCACTTTTGAGGAAGCTCATCATTGGAATATACAACCCAAGTTCTATAGTGTAAATTCCCCACATAGTTATACTAGTAGAACATGAAAACTCTCTCACATGGAGTATAGGTGCTAAACATGAGCACAAATGATGACTATGAATACTGCAGGTGCTATAACATGAGCACAAGTGTGGATAAAGGATAGTAATGTTGCCCCCTTTTTTTTTTTCTTTTTTTTTCTTTTCCTTTTCGATGGCCACATAGCACTTTTCATTCTTTCAGGGGCAACATTCTAATATGACAACACACTTTTTGGTACATATAACTCATAATGAACAAACATGATGTATGAAACTGTATGCCTCTGCCAGTGTAGCAGGATATGCAATGATCTAGCGTAACATGGGTAAACCACACATCAGCTGTATAGAATCATGCAAAGCAATATATAAGTGACAAATGACAACAAGTCATGTAATGTAAATGGAAGTTGCATGGCAATATATCTCGGAACAGCTATGGAAATGCTGTGGTAGGTAGGTATGGTGGTTGTTTTGAGGAAGATGTATAGGCTTATGTGTAGGAGAACAAGAGGAAGTCCTCCCACGGGGTTGGATGTACCGGCGAAGTATGCACAACTCTCAATGTGAGCAGAAGGCAATGCACAGCACCGAAGAGGCTAGCAAATTTGGATGGTGGAAGTGCCAAAAACCGTAGCTTAACATTAGTCAAAAAGAACTCACAAGTTTATTGCAAACAACTAGCAGGTTCAACATTAAGAGCATGATTAAAATTCACTCCAAGAAGGGCCGTTCACGGCGGCACAAGTACCCCGTTAGATCCCTCGACCTTCAGCACAACTTAGTTATACATGAACTTTCAGACATGGAAAGCTATCAAGTCCAACTACACCTTCAACAATTTTAGAGTTTGTAGTACGGTACAAGCTAAAGACAACAATCCACTAATGATTTTAACTTAATTAACCAGCAAGCTTTACCATCTAAATACCTCAAAACGTTTGCAAAGAATCAGATTATCAAAGTTCAATGATCTACAAGATTATGCAAGTTTTTCATTATACCACTACCACATGCAAAAATTTCTGGACCAACTCAACCAAGCAACTCTCCAAAAAAATAAGTGAAGCAGAGAGTACTTTCTATAAAATAACTAATAGCTCTGAACAAGAGATACATGAAAACCAAGAGCTAGAAGCTAAACAGTGCGAAAATGAATACTCAACAAATAAGTGAAGAATAGGAGTATTCAAATGAAAAAGCGGAGCGTGTCTCTCTCCCAAACAAGATAGATAGGATCCGACATTGATATGATCAGAGAATAAAACTAACAAACTAAACACAAAGACGCTCCAAGAACAGCACATATGATGTGAAAGAATTAAAATATAGTTTCACTAGAGATGACCTGATAAGTTGATGATGAAGAAGGGGATGCCTTGGGCATCCCCAAGCTTAGATGCTTGAGTCTTCTTGAAATATGCTTGGGTGACCCACGGGGGCATCCCCAAGCTTAGGCTCTTCACTCTTCTTGATCACAATATCATCCTTCCTCTTGACCCTTGAAAACTTCTGCCACACCAAACTTCTCATAAACTTCATTAGAGGGGTTAGTACTCAAAAACATTAATCCACTTTGGTTCTGTAGTGACACATTGCAATACTCAATAAAACATTAGCTACAGCCCTCCACGTCTAGAAAGCCTTACTTAAAGTCCACAAGAGACAATGCAAAAAAACAGAGACAGAATCTGTCAAAACAGAACAGCCAGTAAAGACGAATTTTTTCGAGGTACTTCCGTTGCTCAAATCGGAAAAAGTGAAGTTAATGAAAGATGCGTACATATCTAGGAAGATGCGTGATTTTTTAAGAATTTTTCGATTTTTCCCAGGGAAAAAGCTCAAATTCGTGACAGCTAAAAATCTGTCCCTGCGCAGAAATCCAAATCTAGCATCATCTAATCATTAAAGGCTCTTCTTGGCACAACAATGCAATAAAATAAAGATACAAAGGAGTTGTTACAGAAGTAAGCAAGCTCCTTGACTCAAAAAGCAAAAAAAAAACAAAGAATAAACATGGGTTGTCTCCCAAGAGCGCTTTTCTTTAATGCCTTTTAGCTAGGCTTGATAGTTTTAATGATGCTCTCATGAAAATAGAAAATGAAGCAAAAGGAGCATCAAGAAGCAAATTCAAAACACATTTAAGTCTAACCCACTTCCTATGCATAGGAAACTTGTACACAAATAAATTCATATAGAACAAAGTGACAAGCATAGGAAGATAAAACAAGAGTAACTTCAAAAGTTTCAGCATATAGAGAGGTGTTTTAGTACCATGAAATTTCTACAACCATATTTTCCTCTCTCATAATAATTTTCAGTAGCATCATGAATAAACTCAACAATATAACTATCACATAAAGCATGCTTTTCATGATCTACAAACAAATAATTTTTATCAAGCTCATAAGTAGTGGGATTTAAAATTTCGAACCCACATGTAACAATTTTATAACAAGATGATTGATCACTCAAAATATGGGACTACTAGATAAAGTCAAGACTTCTCCAATCCCATTTTCATTAGTGGTACAATTAATATTATCAAGTAACATAGGACCATCATCTAGAGCTTTATCATAAACATTTTCTAAGCAAAACTCTTTAGTACCATGCATTTCGATATCAGCCACAAATAAAGGATTATCATAAGATTTTCAAATAGCATGGATTATCATTATAACAGTAGCATAATTATTCTCACAAGTTTTACTCATAGGAAAAATTTCAAGAGAATCAACAGGAACATAACATTCATCCTCCTTGGTAAGCATGGAGGGCAATCAAATAATGTAAGAGATGAAGAGTTACTCTCATTAGAAGGTAGGCATGGGTAGCTAATCCATTCTTCCTCCTTTTGTTCATCACTCTCCTCCTCTTTTTCATCTAATGAGCTTTCAGGTTCAGCAATTTCTTCCACAGGTTCCTGCAAATTGTGAGTGCATTCTTGTGCATGAGTCTCTCTTTATAATCAATGATATAAGGATTATTGCTGTAATGTTCTATGCAATAATCAAGGATAGAAGAGACATAATCTTTAAGGTCCTTACAAGCAATACAAGTTTCATAATTTTTAGCCATGAAAGATTCTATCTCAGAGGCTCCCATAAATAAAACAAATTGTTCTACTTCTTCGAACCCAAGATGAATATAGTTATTCCAATGATAGTTCACAATTAAAACTTCTTCACTAAAGCCACATTGGAATTTAAGATGTTTAGTATCCTGTTTAGAGCAACAGTTTATATCATGGCGTTTAAGCAAGATTTTAGCAATTGTATTCAACTTTCTAACACAGCACTCATGACTTCACCCTTTTTTGATTCTCTATACTTCATATATAATTCTATAAGCTCCATAGGTTGTGGGTTCTTCCATAACAACAGTTTTTAATTTTTGGTTTTTCAAATTTTTATGGATTTTCGAATTTATAAGAAAAACAAAACAAAACAAAAATAAACTAAACTAAACAAAAGTAAACTAAACAAAATAAACTAAGCAAAACAAAACTAAACAAAAAAACTAAGCACAAATAAACTAAGCAAAAATAAACTAGACACAAGTAAACTAGACAAGACAAAATAAAAAAAAACAGAGAGAGAGGTAGAGTGTACTCCCCAGGTGAACTTATGAGTAGAGCTATGCTCCCCGGCAACGGCGCCAGAAAATAGTCTTGATAACCCACAAGTATAGGGGATCGCAACAGTCTTCGAGGGAAGTAAAACCCAAATTTATTGATTCGACACAAGGGGAGACAAAGAATACTTATAAGCCTTAACAACTGAGTTGTCAATTCAGCTGCACCTGGAAAAGCACTAGTAACAGGGGTGATGTGAAAGCAGCAGTAATATGAGAGCAATAGTAACAGTAACACAGCAGCAGTAACACGGAGGCAATGGCACCAGAAAATAGTTGATACTACTTCTAATGACATATAGGACCAGAGAGCAATGATGATGACAAATGGACCGGGGTTCCCAGCTATCTACACTAGTGGTAACTCTCCAAACAAATAACAGGTGTTGGTGAACAAATTACAGTTGGGCAATTGATAATTGTAAGGGCATGACAATGCATGCTTATGATAAGATAAGGTTTACTGTAGTATTTAATTGGGCATTACGACAAGGTACACAGACCGCTATCCAGCATGCATCTGTGCCTAAATAATCCACCTTCCGGTTAGCATCCGCACCCCTTCCAGTATTAAGTTGCAAACAACAGATTATTGCATTAAGTATTGTGCATAATGTAAACAACACATTCATCCTTAGACAAAGCATTGCTGTTTTACCCCTAGTGGCAACAACACATCTACAACCTTAGAACTTGCTGTCACTATCCCAGGTTAAATAGAGGCTGAACCCCAACTATCTAGCATAAATACTCCCTCTTGGAGATACAAGCAACTACTTGATCAGGGTAACCACAAGTACCGGAGAGCATGCAAGATCTTAAATAAACAATAGTATGATAATATGATGAACAATCTGATCATAATGTAACAATTCATCGGATCCCAACAAACACAACACCAATTACATCATATGGATCTCAATCATGTAAGGCAGCTCATGAGATCATTGTATTGAAGTACATGGGAGAGAGAGTACCAACTAGCTACAGCCAAGAACCCGTAGTCCATGGGGGAACTACTCACAAACCATCATGGAGTCGAAGTGGAGGCGGTGGAGTCGATAGATGGCTCCGGGGGTCAATCCCCGTCCCGGCAGGGTGCCAGAACAGGAACTTCTGACCCCCGAAACGAGGTCTCGCGATGGCGACGGCGCTGCGGAAGTCTTTCTGGAGTATTAGATATATATTTAGGGTTTTCGCGTCGGGGTGACTAAATAGGCGAAGGGGCAACGTCGGTGGAGTCCCGTGGGCCCCTCCTCATATGCCGGCGCACTCTCTCTCCTCGCCGCGCCGCCATGTGGTTTGGAGGCCGTGGGCCTCCCCCTGGCTTGCCCTTCTGGCTCCGTGTGTCCCTCGGAAAAATAGGAGGTTTGGCTTTTGTTTCGTCGAATTCCGAGAATATTGCCCGAACAGCTTTTCTGGAACCAAAAACAGCAGAAAACAGGAACTGGCACTGTGGCATCTTGTTAATAGGTTAGTCCCAGAAAATGTATAATAATGATATATAATGCATATAAAACATGTGACAATGATACATAAAACAAGCATGAAACATCAGAAATTATAGATACGTTGGAGACGTATCACCCCACACGCCACTAGGGCGCGGGTTCCCCCCCTGGCGCGCCCTAGGGTGGTGTGGGCACCTCGGGGTCGTCAGCCGCCGCCCTTTCGCCTACTTATTCCGCCCGACGCGAAAACCCTAAGTGTCTGAGCCAATATCCACGAAAAGTTCCAGAGACGCCGCCGCCGTCAACCCTAGCTCGGGAGGGTCCAGAACCTCTTCCCGGCACCCTGCCGGAGAGGGGAATCGTCACCGGAGGCTTCTACATCGCCATGCCTGCCTCCGGAGTGATGCGTGAGTAGTTCATCCTTGGACTACGGGTCCATAGCAGTAGCTAGATGGTTGTCTCTCCAATTTGTGCCATCATGTTTAGATCTTGTGAGCTGCCCTACATGATCAAGATCATATTATTGTAATGCTACATGTTGTGTTTGCTGGGATCCGATGAATATTGAATACTATGTCAAGTTGATTATCAATCTACGCCCTATGTTATTTAAGATCTTGCATGCTTTCCGTTACTCATCGATGCTTTGGCCAAGTAGATGCTTGTAACTCAAAGAGAGAGTATTTATGTTAGATAGTGGGTTCATGCCTCCGGTAATCTGGGAGAGTGACAGCAACTTCTAAGGTTGCGGATGTGCTGTTGCCACTAGGGATAACCTAACAATGCTATGTCCACGGTCATATGTATTTGTTTACATTACGCACTTTACTTAATGCAATTATCCGTTGTTTGCAACTTAATACCAACGGGGGACTCGTATGACAACCCGGCGGTGGATTATTAGTCATAGACGCTGTTGGATGACGGTCTATGTATTATGTCGTAATGCCCAATTAAATATCATAGTAATCATCATGTCATATATGCATTGTCATGTGCTCACTATTTGTCAATTGCCCAGCTGTAATTTGTTCACCCAACATGTTAGTTATCTTTTATGGAGAGACACCACTAGTGAACTGTGGACCCCGGTCCATTCTTTTACACTGATTAAATCACCACAAACTGCAAACTGTTCATTTTTCATTCTCTGCAATTTAATACTCATTTTCCACACCATACATTTAATCCTTTTTTCAGCAAGCCGGTCAGATTGACAACCTCACTGTTTCGTTGGGGCAAAGTAGTTTGATTGTGTTGCGTGCAGATTCCACGTTGGTGATCGTGTTGCGCCGTCCGAGCCACCAACAATCTTCTGAAGAGTTGCTGCTCCTACTGGTTCGATAACCTTGGTTTCTTTCTGAGAGAAAACTTGCTGCTGAACTGCATCATACCTTCCTCTTTGGGTCTCGCAACGAACGTGTGATTCACGCCATCAAGCTCTTTTTCTGGCGCCGTTGCCGGGAAGTACTCATCATCCTCAAATACTCTCCCGTCAACCAGGCGCCAGCAATAGCCGGCTCAAAAATTTGATGTAGCATTCCCGTTGGTAAAAAGTTGGGTCTGCCACTAGGTTTGGCTCCAGCTGCTGTGAGTGGTTGATCACTGTGGTAAATCGACAAGTTATTAATATTATGTTGGTTCAGAGTCTAGATGTAATCGGTGTCTCGAGAGGTACAAACAATATTGTTTTCCTCGTTGGCGACTTGTGAGCCATATAATTTTTATTGTAATACTTTCTCTCAATCTTAATGCAATGGCATTCAAATCATTTGCATGTTCGTGACGAAAAAGTGACGTACATCAAGATTCAAGGTGTCCTCTGCTTAGCTCACTGCTTACATCTGTGGAAGGAAATACTCGCTCGCTGTCTACATCGTCGCGAGATAAACATGGCATGAGATTATTAGAGTAAAAAGAAACTACCTCGGTCACGCGTGCTTCCTGAACTATAACGCAATCAGCTGATCTTTGCTCCCCGTAACTAGTTGTCGACCTCGCGTGCTGCCGCTCCAATGAAAACCATAAACACAATAAGCACTGCAGCGGTGAGCAATTCTCTTTCTGCTTAACCTCAACGACTCCGTATTCGTTCACAATCACAAGGTTGCATGGGATCAAGTCAAACCATGCCGTTGCAAATTAAGGAAGACGAACGGTTCAAAAATAAACTTGCCTGAAAATGGAACCAGACATCAAGAATTTAAGATTACATTTTCAAAGCACATGCATAAAAATCCTGATCAGCGCCAGATACATAAAGCCTGATCCCATCACAGCTTACTAACTGCCTGCCTTCTGCCTTGCTCTCACTGCAAGAGATATTGGATCGATGTACCTCCCGCGCGCTACGATCTCGCGATCGATCTAGCTAATTAAGATGGAAATCTCTTTGCAGCCTGTGGAACCTTAATTAAGCTCGATATATGCTGCAGAGGACCGTGGTACGTGACGATTTCAAGGCATAATTGGTTCTATACTACCTGTTGAACTTAATAGTCCTAATTAAACTAGTCGTAGATGATACTCTATGCATATGCATATCAGCATATGCCACGGTCTACGTACTGTTTAAATTCCACAGCACGTACGTGCGCGCCTGCAACACTGACCAGGGGCAGGTCTTCATTAGTGCTCTAATTACTACCTAGGCAATACTGTCACGGCAGGACAGTGCCATATTCGACCAATATGCAATCGAATTGTTTGAGATTGTTTATGTGTATAGCACTTCTTACGAACTAGTGTATGCCATTAGTTTCTCTTTTCCGGGGAACTTAATTAATGGTTCATTTCCAACAAAGTTATATAAAATGATTTTCCCGAATTAGTGGAACCGGTTTTTGTAAAAACTAAACATTTTGCTAAGTTCGGTGCAACATTTTCCTACAAAATTGTAAACATATAATTCTAAAAGTAGTGCAGAATGCACGGTGAACTGCAAAAATAAAAACTATGCGGGTTTTGTTGTCATTGTGGACAGAACTAGAGAGGTGGCATCTCTCGGTTGGACTGAGATCCAGTGACTTCACAAAGAGAAGTCACCAATGAACGGTATAGTGATATTACCCCCTTTTTTGACCGTTGGATCGCAAACGGATGGATGGATGAATGTGAACAATCTACAAGATGCATGTGTTACAAGGTTTCGTCTACAGTCTGCGTGCTACATAACCACCAAAAAGTATCTTGCTACAATGTTTAATATTGACTGTCCATTTCCGATCTAACGGTAAAGTCACCATAGCTGGGAGCCTCTAAATGGATTCTGGAGATAGCACCAACATTATTTGTAAAGGTTTTGGTTGCCGCCTTAAAGGGCACAATTAGTGGATCGTGGCACCCACCTTAGTGGAGGCAAGAGAAAAATAAGGTAAGCCATGGCGGCTATTAAAGAACCTTGTGACTTTGTGAGTCCACACCACTCTAACAGAGAGTAGCTTCACTTTTTTTTTCGAAATGGGACTCCCCGGCCTCTGCATCGATTGATGCATACGACCTTCTATTAATTTATTAAAATTCAGAGGTTACAAAAGAGTACAACTCATGGATCACATAAGGTCGATACATGTATCAACCATCTAAAAAACAGGGATAAACAGAAAATGGCGCTGCATTAACATGCTATTCTAAGATCAAACGCCAATAGAGAGTAGCTTCATTTGGAATTGAACTTTGGGAAATCTTCGCTTTCATTAAGTTGTTATTTCTTAACTCTTTTATTTACTTGTATCTAGCTTTGTATGTTTGTTTATCCTGTATATTAGATTGTATCCTTGTCGCCATATAGGTTGCTCACCTATTTGCATGATCTAGAAAATCTATATTTTATATCTCCCTAATTTGGTGTAAACTAAAATAAAATTTATAGTCGCCTATTCAACCCACCCATCTAGTCGAACTCTTGATCCTTTCATATAGGCTAGGGTTTCTTAAATATTACCAACGTTCCTTGTATGTGCGTGTGTGGGGGGGGGGGGGGGGGGGGGGGGGGGGG
>CAMZMU010000082.1:34796715-34942567 GCA_947311845.1 Poa pratensis | reverse complement strand
TGGTCCCGGTTCGTGCCAAGAACCGGGACCAATACCCCCAACCGAACCGGGACCAATGGTCCACGGGGCCGTGGCAACTCGAACCGGGACCAGTGCCAGGCACTGGTCCCGGTTTTTAACTGAACCGGGGCTAATGGCTGGGGCGGCCCTGGACCAAAGATGGTTTTTCTACTAGTGTGCGGGCTTGTTCGCTTCTAGGACTGTTCTATAGCAACATGACAGAACCAGCGTATTGCACTCTGGTCGATCTCCAGCAGTTAGTGCTCACCGTAGACTGCATCATGTACTATTCCCTGGATTGATCGATGGCTATCTTGCATGATTTGTTCCAAGCATGCATATGCGTGCGTGCGTCAGTAATCTGTTTCAAAGTGTGTGGCTTTACCTTGGAATGGAACAACATAATCGTCGCTTGAATTATGTTTTCGAGCCAGCACCTGCAGTTTTCTTCTCACATTACCCATTCTGCCCTTCTAACAAAGAATACTACACAACTTGCCTGCTAGTATTGGTGGCTTTGATCCGTTAGATTTTTATAGTTCAATTAACGGCCCACAATCATTTGTCCGTACCGTAAAACAGCTCGTATATCAAGTTGTTGGAGGATTAGGGAGCTGCATTGAGATATGTACTGCGTGTTACTCCCTCCGTATTTAATTATAAGACGTTTTGCTAGTTAAAATTGAGCTACCAAAACGTCTTATATTTTTGTGCAAAAAAAAACGTCTTATATTTAGTTACAGAGGTAGTACGTGGCAACATGTGAAGAGGGGCTCATGGGAGAGACTATTGTCTGTAATTACATACACCTCCGTTTTGGGCTAATATACCACGAGTCCACGAACCAAGGGGCCTAAATACTGGTACAAACCGCGCGAGTGGCAAAACATGCGGCGATACGGTCATACGGTAGTTTTGAGAGGTAAGGGCATGTATAATGGTAAAGAAGACCCGTCTTCTCGTAGCCATCCACATCATTTAGAGAAGGCAAAATTATAAGTTGTACAATGCATTATCTCTTATTGCTATCCCTAGCAATTTATGAGAATTGCTTATATTTTAGTAGGAAATTGTATTTCTAATGGAAGACAAATGGTACAATGGTGAAATTAGTCTTCTCTTATTTCATAAGAGATCATCTTTTAGCTAAGGAAGGCAGCCTCCTCTTTCTTCATTCTCTGTCCGCCAACTAGACAAATATCTTACGTGTCAACGCTAAGAGAAGTCTGACGTCACCCCATTGTACATGCCCTAATATTCACATGGATCGGAAAAGCCTGGTGTGTACGTGCTTTTCTCCAGGCATCTATAAAAGGGCAGGTATGTAAGAAAGAAATAAACCAAAAGCTAAGAGAGATTGCTTTCTGTAAAAAAGTTTGCAAATCTTAATTCGTCTAGTACTCTAGGATGGCTGAAGAGGTTGCCAAGTGGGGTTGTTTTCTCAAGTACTTCTGGGTTTTGACCCCTCTGGTATGAAACACCAGTCTATACATAGTAGTGTCCGCCATTGCTTCGTTTTATGAAAATCACAGCTAATACTTCTGTACTTCAAAATCATTGCTAGTTTATCTCTTGGTTGTCATCATTCACTTGCAACTTTGTTTATTCGACCGAAAAAGTAGATCTATGTTGTTTTCATTTGTAAGATTCGATCCTCTATATCCTCCCAAGTGTGTGGAGTGTTGCCTTGAAAAAATAGATCTAGTTAGTTTCCGTATTGTAAGATTTTTGCCCAGTATAACAAGAATATCCTCCTACCTTTGTGAGAGATGGACTCAAAAAGTAGATCTAGATTATTTTCATCTTGCAAGATTTAATCATTTATTACATGCTATCGTCGATTTTGTCCCGTGTTACAAGAATATCCTCGGCATGGGCTTGAAAAGTAGACTAGATATAGTGTTTTCATTTTGCGTGATTTCAGCCTTTATTACGGGATATCTTCCCACTTATGTGAGGCATCAGTTCAAAATGTAGATCTAGATAATTCACCATGTAAGATTCCGCTCGTTACAATAAGTGTATCCTCTGATATGTGTCATGTACGATATCGAGGATTAGATTTACGTATTTTCATCTTGCATGTTTCGACACCATACACCACATTTTTCTCCTTCCAAGTGTGTGTAGTGCTGACTTAAAATTAGATCTAGCTAGTTCTATTTGTAAGAGTTCGTCCCATATTACAAGAACATCGTCCTACGTGTGAAAGACATGGGCTCAAAAAGTAGAACAAGATTGTATTCATCTTGCAAGATTTTCGCTCTTTCTTACATGATTTGCACCCAGGTATGTAAACATCAGTTGGAAAAGTAGATCTAGATAATTTCACCATGTAAGATTTCGCTCCTTACGACAAGAGTATCCTCCCACGTATGTCAATTATGGTCTCGAGAGGTAGATCTATGTAGTTTTCATCTGGTAAGTTTCCACATCATATAATTAGGCGGTGCGAGCTAGCCCACGCCTATCACAATAAGGGGCACCCTTTTTATATGCCCCAATAATGTTTTTTTCGTGATGTATTACACCTACGGATGGGAAGTCATGATATTGATGTTTTTGATTCATCGAACTACTTAAAAGTTTTATGTACTTGCACTTACCGGTCAATTGTCACAACAAATCATATTTGTTAAATGGGTAGAAACACTCGAATCATTAGATGAGTAGAAACAGGTCAAAATCTTGACTTCTTACTTGCATATCTACTAATCGAATGACGACAAATGGTCACCATTAGATGAGTGGAAACACTTGGTGACTTGACTAGCATTTATGGATTGAACGTTCTGACAGATGTTATTGTTAGACCAGTGGAACATCATTGCAACATCCTTGTCGGGCCTCTTGCACAAAAAAAAAACTTATGATTGTGCAATCTCTATTTGATTTTTAAATATTTTTAATAAATATGTGTTTGCTTGCATATAAATAAATTGTGCTTGTATACTTTGAAAATAAATGCAAGTTCAAGCCAAAAACGACATCATTTCTTCAACATATATGCGTGTTTGATGTGCATCTAGTTTCTTTAAATACAAAGGAAATAAACATAATTTATAAAAATATAACAAAATATATGCAGTCTTCATTTTAGTTGACCTCTCCCTCACCATCACGTGTGCATGCCCGCAGGTTGTCCATGGAGCAATTATAATGGCTGTGGTTCTCATGTACCTTTTCACTTCTCAGCACGTAAAAAAAGCCACTATCGCCACTGCCGCAAGCACCATGGATGTGTCGCTAGTGCATGTTCGCCGGCTTTCAACCTCTCCTCGAAGCAAACCGCTCAACCATCATCGTTGCGGGGTGTTTAAAAATTATGAGCACTTTTTCCTACGTAATAAACCAATCTCATTTCGTTTAGTTATTCCTGTTTTTTCTAATGCATGCATGGCTAATTTTCATACAACTTTTATAGGCAAATTACTGGTGCGGCACTATATGTTATGAAGAAAAATATTGTAGTTGTATATTATATAACATACAACTCTTGCAGAATATCATACGACTATGCATAGTGGATTATCATAGGTAGTATCATGCATTACATGCATGAACAAAAACTGATGTGTCACTGTAATTAATGATGAGAGAGTGACACTGTTACCATAGGATACCGTATTAATACGTAGAAATGAAAAAATTAGTATCAAATAGATTTTGTAGAGAACTTGCTTGTGGCAAGATGGTTAGGAGGATGGTTGTACCCCCAGCCCACCAGAGTTCAAACCCCAGGTTTGATGCTGGTGTTTCTTATTTAGGCGGAATATTCTTCAGTGGGAGGCGACGTTCCCGTCGACAGCGAGACGTCCGTGGTGACTTCGTCAATTTCAAGACTTGACCCGCCGACTCGGTATCTCGGAGGTGCTCATGGGGGTAGGGTGTGTGTGCGTGCGTTCATAGGGGTGAGTGTGTGCGCGTGTATATGAGCGTCTGTGTTGTACTGTGTTTCGCAAAAAAAAAAAAAGATTTTGTACGCAATTTTGTATTAAAGATTTTACAAATGAATAAATCATGGTGAATCGGAGGGAGTAAGATGTAAACACGTATGGCCAAATTAATTCGATTCTACTACTACTGAATTTTTATAACTCATGGATTTGCTGCTACGTGTTTGAGTCAGGTGGAACGACAAAAGCTGTTCATGGCGTTCGCCATGCAGCCGCAGGTGGCCGAGATGTCATAAGCGGGCGTCGACGGCTCCGTCTTCACCTACTACCGCGGCGAGGACGGCCAGCCGAGAGCGATGTTCGCCAGCCCCCGCGGCAACTGGTACATGTAGGCCGCCGACCCGGCCACCGGCCGCGGCGTCGGATGCTTCGCGGCGGTACCGCCGCCTCACCACCTGCCCAACGCGGCCCGGTCTCTCGCCGACGTCAAGAGCGGCTCGCCTGCGGCCCTCAGGGCCGGGTTGGCCCTTCCCGACGTTCAGATGGTGGTCTTCTCCACGCCGGTCGGCGACGCCGGCATGGCGATCGCCAGCCGAGCGCGGCTGGCTTCCGCACCGCGGATGTGTACTACTCGATCACCGACACTAAGCGCGGAGCGTCCACGGGTTATAAACCTCTGGTCGCTGGCTCTCACGCGAATGTGACGGAGGTTTTGTTCTCGGAGATCCACTCCACCGCGTCCGCCATTAACGCGCCCGAGCTAGAGCTCCACGGCGTGGGGCTCGGGTCCCACCGTGAGGAGTACCAAGTCGCGTGCACGAGCTTCGACCTCTCCAGAGTAAACCTGGTACGTGTGCCGTGTGCGTGCATGCTGCAGTATCATCCGTGATTTTTTTCTTTTGTCAAATATACATGCTACGGTTGGTCTCATACGCTCATATGGATTGGAGCTTTTTCTGATGTTCGCCCTAAATCCATATGAATCCTAAATCCTAGAACTCATGCTCCTTTGCAGTGGCGGTTCTAGGATTTTTCCATCGGGTATGCCGCACCCAAAAAAACTATTTGCCATCTAAATAAAATTTATTTACCAATCCAATAAAAAATGTAAATTTGCTTGTAGTACGGTGTAAAAGCAAAAAAAAAAAAATGTAACTCGCGGGAGTCGATTACCCTGGTTTCGCGGTCGTGGGACGCAGCGGCCGGCAAAAACCTCTAGGCGTTGTTGCGCGAGCGGCGTGCCACCGTGCCGGCGTCCAAATTCAACTGCGATCGGGTGCTCGGGGCACACACTCCTCGTCTCCTCCTGATCTGGGGGAGGGCGAGGCGTCGTGCCGGCCGACGGCGTAGTCGTGAGCGTCTCGCCATTGGGGTTTCGATGATTGGATCGGTGTGTAATTCTGTATTCTGCAGACATGTAGATGGTAGATCTGTGAGACGTATGAGAATAACCCGAGGCCGAGCAGTTGTAGTTGATCCCTTTTTCCCCCTACTAGCCGCACGCTGCACGCACGATTTCAGCTGAACTGTTTTACACAAATCCATCAAGCTGTGCAGTTTTACAACTGATCGATCGGGCCTTTTTTTTTCCTATACTAGTAGTACATGGTTGCATATCTTGGCTGCCTAGCTTGAATACAGAAGAATACGGGAGCATTGAATGATCGCCGTGGCCAGCTTTGCGTGTTGTGCAGCCTACCGAGTAACTGCGCTGTGCGTCATGCAGCTTTCCGTACCAGTGCAGTAGCGTGTGCGGCGAACACGCATGCAGTTGAAAAATCATCGCTGTAAAGCTGAATGATCGATGAAAAATTACGTCGGCTAAAAGTGACAGATTGCAAGTATTAACTGTGATCATCTTACAAATGAAATTTGTTGCACATCAAACCCAAATGGTTATTTAGAAAATTGCCTGGCCACACGTTCGAAATTCTAACTACCCGACTCGAGTGCTTCTCCATTAAAAAAAAAATCGAAAATCATATTTATGAGTTTCAAAAAATTACCAATTTTTTCCAGATATAGCTGATGGCGTATATAACAACCATGCATAATATCAAATTCAATCACGTTATAATATGGGCTACACAAAATAACAAAATCTGATAAAATTTAGGAAAATATAAATACTCTGTTCGACCCTTTTGTCATTTTTTTGTATCTCAAAAATACAAATTATCTGTAATTGATATTTTGCATGTTTGTGGGATGCACAGCTACATCTTTTTTTTTTAGCATTTTTTGAAACTCATAAAAATGATCGATTTTTTTAAAACATAGGGTTCACTCGACCTCAGGAGTCAAAAACCCAGAAAAAATTAAGTCTCACCTTTGACATAACTAATCATCATGGCGCACACTGGTTTGCAGAAACTCAGAAAACTTTCAGCATTGTGGACGTGTAATATGAGAGAATATCTTTGTCGAAATGGATATGAAAGAATATTTAGTCTCTCGCCCCTTTAGGTGCTCCACGTGCTACCACTAAAAATCACTTTTAATTTTTTTTTTAAATTATAAGAAAAAATGTGAGCCTCCATAAGATATGTGTCTACAATCTCCAAATTTTAATGTCCAAATTCGAAAAGAGCATTGATAAATTAAAAAAGAGAGAAATTTAAAGTGAATAGTGTCATTAGTGTCAAAAAGACAAAAGTAAAAAAAGGACTCTAAGAGTACATGCTATATTTGTCTTTTTTTGTTCCTCAATGTTCCTAAATAGTGTCATTAGTGAATAGTGTAATTAGTGTGGCACGACGGTTGTGGTCGAAGCGTGCTCGAATTATATAGACATGGTACGTGCTGGCATTATTAGCGAATAGTTTAATTAGTAACAAATAAAGTTACGTTATAGAGTGTTGGCTATAGCTAGGCTTCGAACGGTAACCTGCGCCGTTGCTGTGCCGCAATAAAGTCGTGTCAGAGTCTGCTGCCAGATCTGTAAGATCGGTGTATACGTAATTCGTATCTTGTCTTTTATTTATCAATGAGAATCGTATTACCATGAAAAAAAAAAGTCTGCTGCGGGTCCTCTGATTCGTACCGTGATATGCAGAGATACGAAACAAGCGGGCTCCTGAGCACGACGAATACATCTCCTCGTACACTGCCTGTTCCGAATCGTGAAGTGCCCAGAACCATGGATTGAATGCGTGCAGATACTGCCCAGGTCAGAGAGGGGCATTTTCCAGTACATACCCGGCATATCATGTGGCTCCGCCACTGCTCCTTTTTTCTGGCTAAAAAAAGACTCGTGCTCCTGCAAGTCTGCGTGAATTAATTGCTCAAGGACACCGCCACAGAGGCGAGCAGCGGACGGCGGTCACCAGTCAGGGCCATGGGGACCGGCGACTTTTCTTCTTTCTTTTTTGACATGGAGCAGCAGCACACTGATATTCCATTAACTTACCTCGGCGGAATCGCTGGACATGGCAGAGCTTACAATGCCAATCAGGACATGCCGGCGGAGCTTCAGCCTGCGCAGCTTTGAATACTCCATTGAAATTGAAGCATGCATGAGCCGACAATTTTCCATGTGCATGCTGTCGTCAGCCAAGGCGGCCGGTCAGACCGGGATGGCCCCGTCACTGCCGATGACAATTGGTGGGCGGAAGGGAAGGTTAGGAGGAGGGTTTAGCTAGTGTTGAGAGATGTAAGAAGAGAGCAGGATCAAAACATTACCGTTGGATGGAAGATCTAACAGTAGTATAGCTATAGACGTACGGGGCGTGGCTCCTCTGCAGTTCTGTTGTTACTGTACTTGCACAGTACTTCAGTAAATCTGCTGTCAAATTCAATCGAACGCGGATCTGCTTGGCTCCTCTGCAGTTCTGTTGTTATACTTCAGTAAATCTGCCGTCCAATTTAATCGAACGGACATGCTTTTATTCGTCCCTGCACATCGAATTGGAAACAGACTTGACGCCAAATTTGTATCCGCACATTAGGGCACCTGCAACGGGCTGGCGCATACGGACCAGCCCAGTCCATATTTGTCCGAACGGACAAATGAGGTGCTCCAACGGGCTGGCGCAAAGGGATCTGTGTCCGGGCGGACACATGATTTCGCCCCAAACGCGGCCCAACTTTGGTCCAGCTTCGGGGCGGGACGGACAGCCTCTCGGTCCGCCCCTTTGTCCTCCCTGTCCGCCTCGGGCCCAATGGCCAGCCACACATTCCCTCCCCACCCCTCCCACCTCCTCGTCCCCTTTGCCTCCCGCGACCGCCGCCGCCGCCCTGGACCAGCCGCCTTCTTCTCCCGCCCCGGCCGCCCTCGCCTTCTTCTCCCGCCCCGGCCGCTCTCGCTCACTGCTGCAGCCCCGGTCGCCTTCGCCTTCTTCTCCCGCCCCGGCCGCCCTCGTCCTCTGTCTCAGCCTCGGCCGCGAAGTCCACCGCCATGAAGGTGCTCGACGAATTGCCGGCCTCGCTCACTGCTGCAGCCCCGGCCGCCCTCGCTTTCTTCTCCCGCCCCGGCCGCCCTCGTCCTCTGTCTCCGCCTCGGCCGCAAAGTCCACCGCCACGAAGGTGCTCGACGAATTGCCCGAACAAGGTACTGAACAATTGCTGTCCCTTCTTTGCATTTGGAGGAGTGCAAATGGTGTAGCATGTTCTTAATATTTCTTTCATGTAGATGGATAACGATGATGAGTTCTTCTACCACACCTTCATCGATACATCGGATGAATCGTCGGACGATGACATCGATATCATAATGACCGCGGCCACTCTCATCCACAACTTCAACGAGAATGCACTGCCTCGGCATGTCGGGTCTGTCGTTGGGCGAGCACCCGCGTTGGATCGTGAGCGAGACAAAGGCCACCTCCAACTTTGGAAGGACTAATTCAACCCGGTGAAGACAACATATCCTGCCTCTGTCTTTCGTCGCCGTTTTCGTATGGGCCGGCCATTGTTCATGCGTCTGCTAGAAGGGGTGAGGGCATATGATGACTATTTCGAGGCGAGGCCAGATGCAACAGGTGCATATGATGACTAATTTCATTGAAGGAACTATTTATTTCAGTCCATGAACTTTTTATTGTAATAAATGTTGTTATTTGTTATTTGTGAACTACTATTTTCTATTTATAAATTTGTGAACTATTTGATGAAATTCGGACCGGTGGGCAAACATGCGCCAGGCCGTTGGGGGCAGCTCCACCCCAAACGGACAAAGACCCAAAATGTGTCCGTGGTCCGCCCCCAAACGGACAATTATGTGTCCAATTTGGTGTCCGTATGCTCCAACCCGTTGGAGGTGTCCTTACCGAACTTGCAGGAGCAGCACTCGGAACTGGCGGCAGCAGCCGTGGACGAGGCCGACGTCTCCAGCCAGCACTTGGAACCGTATTGTTGATTGCTGGACAGAGAAGGCCAGCACCGGCGGCAGCCGTCGACGAAGCCGACGTCTCCGGCCGGCCGGCCTACTTGGTCACCAGTAAATTGCCAACTTGTTAATATGCGTTCGATAAGCAGATTTTCCCTCCATGTCTCCTTAATCATAAGGAATTTGTTCCCAGTTCGATGTGCAGTGCATGGAGGATTAGAAGCAGATCCGTTCGATTGAATTTGACGGCAGATTTACTGAAGTACTGTACAAGTACAGTACCAACAGAACTGCAGAGGAGCCACGCCCACTACAACACTAGCTACCAAATTATGGAAGATTGCACGTATTAAGGAGGCAAGTATCTGGGAGATCTTCACAACAAATGTCATTAACCATTTCAATATTTTTTCAATATGGCAAGGTGCGTACGGAAAAAACTGAAAACTTTCCAAGAGGGAAGTCCTGTAGATCGGAATTGCTCCCATATATCACACAGATCCGATCGATCGAAGATTAACCTAGCTAGATGAAATTTTGTTTCTCCTCGATCCTCTCTTCCTAGCTACGAGCACGCAATGCATGCATGCAGGCAACTTGTTTGAAGTTTTCGGACTGGCCGCCGCCGTCGCAGCAGCGTAGTGTACTAACGTTCTACGATACATTATTCTTCTTCTTCTTCTTCTTCTTCTTCTTCAGGGGATCCGGCTGGTGTTCCGGCACGAGGCGGACATGTTCCGGCGGATGGGGGTGGCCGCGGTCTGCGTCGTGTGCTCGCTCATGGCAGTGGCGGCGGTGGCGTGCCTCTTCATGGCGCGGGCGCTGCGGCGGGCTGGGGCGCGGGAGGCGGCGCTCGAGGCCGACCTCGTGAGGCAGAAGGAGGCGCTCCAGCAGGCGGAGCGCAAGAGCATGAACAAGAGCAACGCCTTTGCCCGTGCCAGCCATGACATCCGCTCCTCGCTCGCCGCCGTCGCCGGCCTCATCGAGGTCGCCCGGCCGGAGGCGCGGGCGAACTCCAACCTCACATACTACCTCAACCAGATGGACGTCGGCACCAAGAAGCTCTTCGGTCAGTTCCCCCAATCTAGCTCTATGCATTCCATCCATGGCCCAAGAAACGGCAGGCGCATCCATGTCCATGGCGCTAGATACGTGCCATGCATTGACTCATATATTCATATATAATATATATGCATGTAATTAATACAGTACATGATAACTTTTTTTCTTGGTAATGTGATCATATGTACAGTTGCACAACTAATTCATTTACAATTTTTGGTGTACAAATGTGCAACAGTTCATTGTACGATTTTTACATATTAAAATTGCACATTTTTCACAATGTGCAATAAACCTATTTCTGTTTGATAAAATGAGATTAACGTTTAGGACAATACTAGTCGCACACTCACACACCACGTGTTTGTCATTATTAATTTTGCAGCTAGGCAAATATTTTGTCGAGTTTACTCTCCATCTGGTTGTTTGTGTGCGTTTTTTGATGCAAAAGTGACAAGTTCCTTTATTGAGCTTATGTTGATTCATCATACATTTATGTAACACGTGTGTTTGTACATGCAGATATACTGAACACGATACTGGACATGAGCAAGGTGGAGTCCGGTAAGATGCAATTGGAGGAGGTGCAATTCAGCATGGCCGACGTCCTTCAGGAATCCATGGACATGGCAAACGTTGTCGGCATGTCCAGAGGCGTCGAGGTGGTTTGGGACCCGTGTGACTTCTCCGTTCTCCGGTGTTTTTCCATCATCGGTGACTGCAAGAGGTTTAAGCAAATTATCGACAACCTGCTCGGTAACGCCATCAAGTTCACAGACGAAGGCCATGTCGTGCTACGAGCGTGGGCCAACCGCCCCATCGCTAGGACCTCCATGATAAGCACCCCCTCTAGGTTCGCCCCACGCTGGCGCGTCAACGGGTTTTGCCAGTGGCTGCTTGGAGCAAGGGAGGACGGAGCCGAGCAGAATGCTCGGAGATCACTTCAGAATGATCCCAACTCAGTTGAGTTTTACTTCGAGGTGGTTGATACGGGTGTTGGGATACCCAAGGAGAAGAGGGAGTCGGTGTTTGAGAACTACGTTCAGGTTAAAGAAGGGCATGGCGGCACTGGCCTCGGGCTTGGAATAGTCCAATCCTTTGTAAGTGATATACACCTCGTTTCCATGCATGTTACAACTATCATAACTTTTGCTAGTTGCCACTTCTCTCAGTGTGGCCTAAAATTACAAAACTACACGGCTTAAAGTTTTACAAGTTGTATGCAACTTTAGTAAAAAACAAATCGGTGTAATTTTAGCTCTATAGGCTATATATAAATCATAGTTTCCTTGTGGATTAAGATGGCTGCAATCAAACTGCAATCAAATTTCAGTAGATACAATGATATTGTTTTGTGTTTTTGTGTGAGTTCGCAAGTGTGTCAAATTGGGTGGCACGTACTATAGTTTTCACTCTATCGCTTCTTGTTTTTTGTTAGAATGTAAATAATTCTCAGTCGACTGAAATTTAATTAGTTCTTGGTCAGCTGACATTATTGAATCTTAGTTGCAACTCATGTTGAAACTTGTAACTAGTCCGAATCATGAAGCAATTCCAATGTCTGCGACAATTTTTCTCAATTGCAACCCCACTTCATAGGGTGCATAAACCGCAATGCAAATCCGACGGTTGTGAAATTGAATGAGTTCTATTTTAATTCTCATTCGATCGAGAATTAGCAAAACTATTATTATTATGGTCCACTAATATTTGTTCTACTTGTTTTGACAGGTTCGTTTGATGGGAGGAGAGATCAGCATAAAGGAGAAAGAGCCAGGAGAACCTGGAACGTGCTTCGGCCTCAACGTCTTCCTCAAGATCAGCGAGAGGCCAGATGCTGAAGAGGACACCGAGCAAGGGAGGACGACGTCGCCGTCGCTGTTCAGGGAACCCGGCTGCTTCAAAGGCGGGCACTGCGTCCTCCTCGTGCACGGCGGCGAGACCCGCCGCATCCTGCAGACATGGATAGAGAGCGTCGGGATGAAGGTCTGGCCCGTCCCGCGCGCCGAGCTCCTCGCCCCGATCCTCGAGAAGGCGCGCGCCGCCGCGGGCGCCTCGCCGTCGAGGCCGGCTTCGATGTCCTCGTCGCAGGGCGGCGGCACGGGCGACTTCGACGGCGCCACCGACCGGTGCTTCAGCTCCAAGGAGATGGTCACCCAGGTCCTGCGGAACGGCAGCGGCAACCACGCCGGGCACCTCCACCCGTTCGGCCTGCTCGTCGTCGTCGACATCTCCGGCGGGAGGCTCCACGAGGTCTCCCGAGAGGCGGCGGCGAGCCTCGCCAAGACCCAGCATCAGGTGCCGTGCAGGGTCGTGTGCCTGACGGACCTCAAGACCTCCTCGGAGGATCTGAGGAGGTTCAGGGAGGCGGCGAGCTGCGACCTCGCTCTGCGCAAGCCCATCCACGGCTCCCGGCTGTGCGAGCTCCTCCAGACCATGAGAGACCTCCAGGCCTCCCCGTTCCAGCAGCAGCATTCATATCAGGTGGGGATCACCATCAATGAAGAACTGCCGGCGGCGTCTGAAATCACGGTCGCGGTGGCGCCTCAGGGACCGCCCGGAGTTGGAGACGACAAGCCGCTGGAAGGGATGCGCGTGCTGCTGGTAGAAGACACCATGGTGCTGCAGACCATCCAGAAGAAGATGCTGACCACTCTGGGAGCAGCCGTGGAGATTGCAGGGGATGGGTCCAAGGCTGTGGCCATGTTCACCCAAGCTCTCCAGAATGCAAGTGTTGGTATTTCAGAGGATCATGCAGATGCAGTGGCATTGCCCTATGATTTGATTTTCATGGACTGCCAGGTAGTACTTTTTTCCAGCAACAACATGCCAAGCATCAATTCAGTTTTTTGTTTCGGATGATGGTTTTGACATTGCTGACAACTGTATCTTGTTTGTTTCAGATGCCAGTGATGGATGGCTATGAGGCGACGAAGCGCATCCGCGAGGAGGAAAGCCGTCACGGGATCCACACCCCAATCATCGCGCTGACTGCGCATTCTGAGGAGGAGGATCTGCAGGAGACCATCAAAGCAGGGATGGATCTCCACCTGACCAAGCCAATACAGAGGAAGAAGATTGTGGAGGCTGTTTATCAGGTCTGCAAGGAAGACAAAAACTGATGCTGTTCGTTCCCCCGGCCACATGATTACAGTCGAGATGTGGGGGTTTTTCAGTGATTAGGCTGCTGCTGATGATGATGATGATGACGGCTTATATCTGGACATCTGGTTACTGTTATGGAATTAGTAACAGTCTTTTAGGATGTGGCATGTATCTGGTTACTGACTTACTGTTTGCAGTTAGCAGTAGTCTTTTAGGATCTAGGATCCAACTGGACTGGAGTGGAACCTCTAGCAGCAGCAGCTCAACTTTGGTGTTGCAGCAAACTCAGGTTTACTCTTGATCTATGTATGTGATGTGAACTCGAAAAATAATTATTGTTAAGTTGAATTTCCAGGAATTTCTTTGAATTTTTCTAGTGCAACATACAGTAGAGGTTATCATGTTGCTTTCTTAGTGCTACAGAATTTTAGTTAACATGTCACGCCATAGGAAAACCGACACAGGTTTGATTAGATGAGGACCTGACATTACAGCAATATATTTGCTACTTATGAATTTGGGATGATCTGAGCTTAACTCCATAACCTACTCTACAGGAGAAAGAAAGTACAGATTATTACAAGCCACTGAAAATCCCTAGCTAGTTGTCCCAAATATCTAGTGTACACAAGCGTAGCTGGTAAATACCCCCTAAGAATAACTGTACAATCTCCTCTTGTCTGTAGAGGACTAGCCTAAATAATACTGTAGCTCTCATATGCAGGCACCTAGTGGGAAAAGTTCACACCCCAGGTCGTTATCGGTGAACGGCACATCGTTGTTCTCCTGCGTTGAAATCAGAATAAGACTTGAGAAGGATCTTGTAATATAGGTTTACTGAGGGTGGATCAGTGCTAGACTGCCAGTGATTTAAAAAGAAATATCCATATACAAACATAGTGGAATTTTAACGAAAATAAATACAAGATTGGCTCTGTTGACTTTCTTACCACTTTGATTATGGAATTGAGAAGTCCGTCAAAATTGCAGCTACTGGAATTAAACCCACCCTGCAGCTTTGAAATTCCGAAATCATACGCGTCGGTCTGTTCCGGCATACTGGCATCACCATTACAGTTAAAGCCTCCATTGTTCAGCCTCTGGTTGTGTATATGGTCTTGGCTCATTCCATCCATTCTATGTCTAGAATTGCTTGCAACTCCAAAGTGCAAGTATTTTGAATGTCTCTCGATATCAGAAGGGAGCATCGTCATACTACCAGAAGAACTAGCTCCACATATGGACTTGTTGGCTGCTATAAGGCTCCCAGAAGGGAAAACTGACACTCCTTCTGGAAACTTCCCTTTTTGGTCCATCTCTTGTTCTGGAGCCACAAAGCTAGCATCCAGTTTTGTTGCACCGACACTATCGAATGGGATTTGCAACGGTAACTTGTCAACAGAAAACCCATCATTAATTGGAAGAGCACTCTGCTGGGATATACTAGAATCCCGCAAATTAGCGGGAAGTCCGACAGACCTTTCGAGCAGTCCTGAACTTGCAGTTGGTATTCTTATTGATGGATGGGCTCCAACTTTGACATGTGTGCACTCCAGAAGCTCCACTGGTTGCAGTGAACTGCTTGTAACTCTTTGGAGTGTGCCAGACATAGTGTTAGCCAGAGCACTCCCAGAAAAGACAGAAGACAGATCATTGGTTTCTTGATGGATCCACTTCTGCTGGAGCCCAAGCGACGCGGTCAAGCCTTGCGCTAAATTTGCTTGTTGGTTTTCTTGTAAGTTCACAATGTGGAATTTATTAGCATCACCAATGCAATGACTTACTTCGCCATTGCTGCTTGCACACTGAATTGCCTTGGAAGGAGCAAGGTCCTGAAGCCCAAATGCCGTGGCACCAGCACCGCTTAGCAGTCCATGTGGATTGAAAGATGAAAGACCAGCAGAAGGGGCAAAAGGTTGATAACCATGAAGTCCTTCAAATGCTCCCATGTGCAAAAAGGGGTCTCTACCTCCAAAAGCAGCAGCAATGCTGGCTTGCTGTGATGCCACCGCACTTAGCCGTCTGAGGTATAGCCTGTACTTCTGCATGACATATAAAATCAATTGATTAGATATTGAGGCAAGTATGCATTCAGGGAATCACAATGGCAAATATTTCATGCCAGAGGTATATAACCATAAGAATTCTGAACAAGATACAGTCATGAGATAACTGTTTCCTGGTTTGGCATGTAGATTCTAGCGGAACTACATGATAGAACCTACAGATATTATAAAAAACTAGAAATTTTCTTAACCTTTTCATATCAGGCTTGTAATAAAAAAAAATCTATCAATACATCGAGATGCAAAAATTGTGTTTTCTCGATTTTTGCAAACAAAAAGGTGCACAACAGGGTTTACATATACAGCTTATGTAATCTGGACAAATGCAGGGTTGTGCCAATGTCTTCCTTCTAGCCGGTTGTGGAAGTGTAAACTGTACAGAAGTACATACTAATTTGAACATTTTATGCTAGCCTAGTTAGATTTAATCTACTAGTCTACATGTTTGGAGGAAGAATATGAGCAAACTGCTATTTACATTAGATATGTCCATGTTCAGGTTTTCTGAAAAGTTCAGTATAATGAGCAGAAATGTTTCTTGCATATGATTTATTCCAAACCAACTGAACATATGAAATTGCACAGAAATGGGAAGGTGAAATGATGGAAGTGCAAAGCTACAATATTTGACTCATTTTACATGAGCATGAGGACCTTGTCATGATAAAATATTTCTTCAACAAAGCAAGCCATAATACCACATTATGCTCTGGTCTGCAACTTAGGTATATCCGATACCAAATATAAGAAGGGCAAAACACACTGCATAACAAATATATATGTAAAAAAAACTTTAAGACAGTTTCCCAAAAATCTACTTTGCACATAATGCTACTTCCTCTGTCCCACAACATAAGACGTTTTAGCAAGCTAAAATTGTGGATAGGAGGGAGTACCTACTAAGGCTACTTTGCACATAATGTTCGTGACAAAAAATCTTTATGTGCATCACATGCTCATGAATGAAAGGAAAAAAATTCAAAGATTTAATAGTGGAAGTAAATGACATGCTACCGTACCTGCAGATGACTCGCAACGTTTTCCCTGGTGAGCTTCTCCACGTTCATAAGCTCAAGTATTCTTTTCGGTACAGCTTCTGCATCGAAACAGTAAGAGAAAGGACACAGCATCAATGAGTTGCTGCAAACCTGCAAGCACATTTAAAAGAAAAGCAAAAAAGCAACGTGGGGACTGTTTTCTTACTATCAATCCCGAGATGGTTGACAGCAGCAACAAATTTCCGATGCAGCTCCACTGACCACACAACTCGTGGCTTTTTCGACGCCGAGGGCTCGTCGTTATCTTGACCATCGTTGTCCTCGCCTTCGTCTTCGCTATGTGGTTCTTTCCTCTTCTTGCTGGCCATGCTACCCTGGCCAGATGAACCACAGGTAACCTGACTTAGCCCATGGTACGAATCTGCGGTTGGCTGCTTACTAAATTCCTTGGAGAAATCAAGGTTACTGGGTTCCCGGTTACTGAACTTCCTCCTCACAACATGCTGCCACACGTTCCGAAGCTCTTCGATGCGAACAGGTTTTAGGAGATAGTCGCAGGCACCATGGGTTATCCCCTTCAGTACAGTTTTTGTCTCTCCATTTACCGATAACACTGCATGAGTTGAATGGTACTTTGTTAGCACCCATCTTGTAAACAGTGAAAGCAACATTACTCAACAATAAGCAGTACCAAGAATTAACAGTGTGCTAAGAGGAAGTTGTTAACTTACTGATGACAGGGAGGTCCATTTCAAGCCCCACGAGCTCGAGGAGCTTGAAACCGTCCATATCAGGCATGTGGACGTCGCTAATAACCAGATCAAACATGTCCTTGTTCTCCCTTAACAGGTTCAGTGCAGTAATGGCCTGGTTGGTGGTTGTGACTGTCGAGGAGGCAGCATATGCTCTTATCAGTTTACAATTGTTGAAAGCAGAGGAAGGGCACATAATTAATAAGCATTGCGTTGCATCATAAGGCTATTAAGAACTTAAGACCTCCAACATTTTCTCAAGTGAAGTATAGATTCAGAAGTATCAGAAAACATCTGTAAAATATATGGTTGTAATATGCATGTCAGAACAGGGCAGCAGTTTTTTTACTCTGCATGTGGAAACTCTTGCAACTGCAGATGCAATTAAGCAAAATAAATTACCAATTGCACTATATAGTACAATGCAAATAGCAGCAGAAATTCAGTAAGAAAGCTTGATAAGAACAGATGATTGGTGAGTGAAAGTGCACAACTAGCGCAGGTAAGTAATATGGACCTATAACAAAATGAAGTTTCTTAAACAAAACACACAATGAAGTGCAAGCAGGTTCTGGAGAGGACTTTCAAAAAAAAAAAGGTTCTGACCATGATACTGGCAGCGGCGAAGGAGGCCCTCCAGAACCTTAAGGCACACCGGGTCGTCGTCGACGGCGAGGACACGCATGCCGACGGGGAACTGGTCCCTCTCCCTCCCCATCAACCCCTTCCTGGCCTCCATCACCATGGCGTCCAGAAGCATCCCAGTTTGACCCAATTCACAGCACCTTAACAACTCTGTATGCACTACCCACTACACTGAAATGACCTTCAGGGCTCCCCAACTGGCTCAATTCGAAGCAAGAAACCTAACCCTAAGACAATAAATCCACCCAGTTGACCCGATTCCCAGCACGAATTGGGAACGATTAAGCCAACCCTGAGAAGCTAACGGCAGCCAAGAGCAAGAAAGGGAAAAACTTTCCTCAAGCCCTCAACATCAACGCCACCTGAACACGGAAGGGAAAGCTATAAAGCCCCAATCGCTGCCAACTACCTGTAGCCGAAATTACTCCGGGAAGAAGAAACGATCAGCAAAACGAAAAGAAGAAAGAAGCAGGTGGATTTGGATTCTGGAACACCGGTGGAGACTAGACGAGACGGTAGGAGGAGAAGCCTTCAAGAACGAACGAACGAACCCACTACTACTGCTCATCCATCATTATTGAAGCCGAGAAGAGGTTGGGAAAGCAAAAGGCTAAAAGGAAAGCAAGGACACACACGCACAGAGAACAGAGGAGGGGAAAAAAGCAGAGACAGACAGTGACACTCCAGGTGACCAAGCAAGCAAGCAAGACCCTGTGCTCAGCTCAGCTCGGCCACACCAAGCAACCAAGCAAGCGGGGAGAGGATGATGGAGAAGAAGCCAAAACCGCAGCAGCGGCGCACTTGAGAAGGGCGTTGTTTGGGGAGGTTGAAGAGGCAGCGCGAGATGGCGATGGAAAGCAAAGTTTTGGACTCTTGGTGGACGATTTATAGAGGTGGCACGCATGGTGACAAGGCTCCTGCATATGAGGCAAGACTACAATGAGCAACTCTGGGACCCGCGGACCACAATCTTCCGACGCCAGTTTTGGCGCTCTCGTTATTTTTCATTCCCTGTGATTTCTACCACGTTGATTTACACTGTTACCGTGGGTTGAAAAGCGAAAAGAAAAATGGTGATGCGGAAGAGGAAGAGCATGTTGTTGCTGTTTGAGTGGCCATGGAAAAAGATATGGTTGTACCATTTTTTTCTCAATCTGTATATTCTGTATATTGTCTGTACGGTACAGCCCTAGCCTACCGGGTCGCCTCGCGGGCGATCCAAGAGGCCCTCCGTTGCACAAAAAAAGGGGGGGGGGGGGGGGGGGGGGGGGGGGGGCTTAACCACCTAGTCACCTTGCCTGTGGCCAGCGATCTACTTTACAGCGCCTTGGTGGCGGCGGTTGTTGCTCTGGTTCCGGCGCATCGCAATGGGGTGGGGTGGCAACCCACGTTCTTACATGTGGAGGTCCTGGCTGGCTATAGAGTTGTCGCGGTGTTGCGTCTGTTTTGGCCTGTTCTGGGTCAATCCGGCTCGTCGACTCATGCAGGTGGGGAGAAAGGATGGACGACTGCCAGTGAAAACTGAGCCGACTTCGGTCATGGCGGACGATGGCGGCGTCTATGCATTGTTACCCACATGAAGGCAGCTCTCATCTCCTTGTTCGGGCTACTCCAGGGAAACCCTAGATGTGGGTCTTCCGGATCATAGGGTGACGACGCCGCTGAGACCCTCCGTCGTCGATGTGGTAGATGCCACACCACTTCCGTTAGCTAATCGTTCACAATCTTTTTTTATTTTCTCCTGCTCTAGTGGTCTCTGTCCCGTCCACACCGTTGATCCGCCTACTGTAGACAGTCCTCGATCCAGTCCTAGCTGGCCGCCTTAGATCTAGTTTACGACGATCTGTGTGGGTTTGCGACTCCTAAGCGCATGTACCCCCACCTCTGGGTGCACGGGTGCATCCCGGATTCCCGAGGTCGTTGACCCGCCCGAATGCCAGACTTCTTGACCCGTGGTCTACATGGACATAAGCAAGGCACTTCTGAACATCTAGATTGCATGGCATCCGGTCATGCGCGTCCACAAACCTCGACCCATGCGGCTTTAAAGAGGGGTGTCACGTAACCTGCTTCTTTTTGGCACCATCGTGCTCATCGGCATTTGCATCTACACCGTGATTACCATGGTGCTCGTAGAAACGGGGAATGTCAAGCTGGTTATGATTGGAAGGCCAAAATGTCTCAATGGCTCATGTCGAGTTCGAATCTGCTAAGTAATGGTGGAGGCGGATGAGATGCGATGAAGACTGCACTTCACCGACCGTTTTGTGGGCATGGTTTCCTTTGTGCAAGGGCCTCCACCCCCACCCCACCCCCCTCCCCCCCTAGAATTGATATTTCCTCCTAGTTCTCTTATTTATTATGCTAAAGGGTATGCATTTTCTGCTCTAGCCTCCTTATACTTGTATTTTCCAACTTCGCCCCCTCCCCGATAATTTTTTTATGGATCCCCGTGCGTTTGTGGGACAATGTCCACATCAAAACCGTACGCGTGACAACTGTGGGCCTAATGTTTGGTGATTGGCAGCAATGTCCTTGACAAGTGGGGGCGACAACACTAGGTAACTTGATTTTTGGTGGTGTTTTCGAGTACCGAGTCTCAAGAAACCCATAAATATGATCTTGATTTGTTGTACCTGCCAATGATGACAATGGCGCTTTAGCTAATTGTGTTTTGCGGGTCGATGTTGCCATTGGTGATGGTTTGGACATGTCGGATGGGCCAAGTTATACCCGGAGGCCTAGCCGTATATGGTATAGAGATACATGGACGCGCAGCCAGAATTGTACCAAATACTTCCTCCTAGCCAATAGGTTGTTCTATCAGTTGTTATCCTGACGATTTACTACTGTATTGCTATTTTTTTAACCTATGTACATTTGGAAAAGGTGGACGTTACATAGAAAAAAATAATGTAGTAATAGATGAGTATACGTGTCTAAACTAAAATTCTTAATGTAACATGTGTTTATTTTATAGGCATGTAATGCATCTTAAGAGATATTCACTCGAACTAAGAATCCCAAGATAGCCGGCTCAAAATTTTACTGTAGCATTCCAGTTGGTAAAAAGCTGGGTCCGCCACTAGGTTTGGATATCCAGCAGTTGTGAGTTGTTCATCAATGTGGTAAGTCGTGGTTTTGTTTTTGTCTTTTTGTCTATGTGCATAGTACGTAAGTTATGTGTTTTGTTTCATTTTTTTTCGAAATGGATGTGTTTTGTTTCATTTTTTCCGAAATGGATGTGTTTTGTTTCATGCCCCTTGGTGATTGCCCCTGGATGGCTTGAAACTTTCCAGGCGGTCATTTTCCTTTTATTTATATTTTCCATCCATCTTTAATGTCTCAACAAGTTATTAATATTATGTTGGTTTAGAGTCTGGATGTAATCGGTGTCTCTCGATGTACAAACTATATTGTTTTCCTTGTTGGTGGATTGTGAGCCATATAATTTTTATTGTAATACTTTCTCTCAATCTTAATGGCATTCAAATCATTTGCATGTTCTTGAAGTAAAATTGAAGTACATCAAGATTCATGGTGTCCTCTGCTTAGCTCAGTGCTTACATCGGTGGAAGGAAATACTCGCTCACTGTCTACATCGCGAGATAAACATGGCATGCGATTATTAGAGTAGAAAAAACTAACTAGATTACGCGTGCTTCCTTAACCATAAGGCAATCAGCTGATCTTCCCTCCCCGTAACTAGTTGTCGACCTCAGGTGCTGTCGCTCCAATGAAAACCATAAACACAATATAAGCACTGCAGCGGGTGAGCAATTCTCTTTCTGCTTAACCTCAACGACTCCGTATTCGTTCACAATCACAAGGTTACATGGGATCAAGTCAAACCAAGCCGCAAAGGAAAAGACGAATGGTTCAAAAATAAACTTGCTTGAAACTGGAACCAGACTTCAAGATTTCATTTTCAAAGAACATGCATAAAAATCCTGATCAGCGCCAGATATTACTAACTGCCTGCCTTCTGCCTTGCTCTCACTCCGGAGAGATATTGGATGGATGTACAATATAAAAGTTGTGATGGGATCAGGCTTTTATGTATCTGGCGCTGATCAGGATTTTCAAAGAACATGCATAAAAATTCTGATCAGCGCCAGATACATAAAATCCTGATCAGCGCCAGATACATAAAAGAATGTAGTAAAAGATGAGTATACATGTCTAAACTAAAATTCTCAATGTAATAGGTGTTTCTCTTATAGGCACATAATGCATCTTGAGAGAGATTCATTGGAACTAAGAATCCCAAGATAGCTGATACGTCTCAAACGTATCTATAATTTTTGATGTTCCATGCTTGTTTTATACCAATTGCTACATGTTTTGCATCTACTTTATATCACTTTTATACATTTTTTTGGGACTAACCTATTAACAAGATGTCGAAGTGCCAGTTCCTGTTTTCTGCTGTTTTTGTATTCCAGAAAAGCTAGTCTGAAAATATTCTCGGAATTGGATGAAAACTTCACGGGGATCCCTATTTTACCAGAACACATCTGAAGGAACAAAGGAGCAGCAGAGGAGAGCCACCAGGGCCCCATGATAACCCACAAGTATAGGGGATCGCAACAGTCTTCGAGGGAAGTAAAACCCAAATTTATTGATTCGACACAAGGGGAGACAAAGAATACTTATAAGCCTTAACAACTGAGTTGTCAATTCAGCTGCACCTGGAAAAGCACTAGTAACAGGGGTGATGTGAAAGCAGCAGTAATATGAGAGCAATAGTAACAGTAACACAGCAGCAGTAACACGGAGGCAATGGCACCAGAAAATAGTTGATACTACTTCTAATGACATATAGGACCAGAGAGCAATGATGATGACAAATGGACCGGGGTTCCCAGCTATCTACACTAGTGGTAACTCTCCAAACAAATAACAGGTGTTGGGTGAACAAATTACAGTTGGGCAATTGATAATTGTAAGGGCATGACAATGCATGCTTATGATAAGATAAGGTTTACTGTAGTATTTAATTGGGCATTACGACAAGGTACACAGACCGCTATCCAGCATGCATCTGTGCCTAAATAATCCACCTTCCGGTTAGCATCCGCACCCCTTCCAGTATTAAGTTGCAAACAACAGATTATTGCATTAAGTATTGTGCATAATGTAAACAACACATTCATCCTTAGACAAAGCATTGCTGTTTTACCCCTAGTGGCAACAACACATCTACAACCTTAGAACTTGCTGTCACTATCCCAGGTTAAATAGAGGCTGAACCCAACTATCTAGCATAAATACTCCCTCTTGGAGATACAAGCAACTACTTGATCAGGGTAACCACAAGTACCGGAGAGCATGCAAGATCTTAAATAAACAATAGTATGATAATATGATGAACAATCTGATCATAATGTAACAATTCATCGGATCCCAACAAACACAACACCAATTACATCATATGGATCTCAATCATGTAAGGCAGCTCATGAGATCATTGTATTGAAGTACATGGGAGAGAGAGTACCAACTAGCTACAGCCAAGAACCCGTAGTCCATGGGGGAACTACTCACAAACCATCATGGAGTCGAAGTGGAGGCGGTGGAGTCGATGGAGATGGCTCCGGGGGTCAATCCCCGTCCCGGCAGGGTGCCAGAACAGGAACTTCTGACCCCCGAAACGAGGTCTCGCGATGGCGGCGGCGCTGCGGAAGTCTTTCTGGAGTATTAGATATATATTAGGGTTTTCGCGTCGGGGTGACTAAATAGGCGAAGGGGCAACGTCGGTGGAGTCCCGTGGGCCCCTCCTCATATGCCGGCGCACCTCTCTCCTCGCCGCGCCGCCATGTGGTTTGGAGGCCGTGGGCCTCCCCCTGGCTTGCCCTTCTGGCTCCGTGTGTCCCTCGGAAAAATAGGAGGTTTGGCTTTTGTTTCGTCGAATTCCGAGAATATTGCCCGAACAGCTTTTCTGGAACCAAAAACAGCAGAAAACAGGAACTGGCACTGTGGCATCTTGTTAATAGGTTAGTCCCAGAAAATGTATAATAATGATATATAATGCATATAAAACATGTGACAATGATACATAAAACAAGCATGAAACATCAGAAATTATAGATACGTTGGAGACGTATCAAGCATCCCCAAGCTTAGTTCCTACTCGTCCTCGAGTAGGTAAACGATAAAAAGAAAATAATTTCTGAAGTGACATGCTACCAACATAATCTTGATCCAATAATAATGTAAGGCATGTGAGCTGAGATCAAATCATTCAAAGCAAATGTCTATAGTTGATATAAGAGATAATAAAGCAAGAGTCAAACAAGCTAAAAGTTTTCATGAATTATCGCTTTAAAGACATGAAACCGTACAAGGTTCATTAAAGATGGTTTAAGTATCCAGCGTAGAAGTTCTATCCTTCAATCCAAGCATCAAGCAAATTTTCATAACATAGAAGGATTCAGCCAAGTAAACATAAACATGAACGTCATGAATCAACTGTTTCGAAGTCTACTCAACCGGTGAGCGCAAGCATTTGGTATTGGCACCAGGATGTTATGGCAAAGAGAACATTAATGGGGGTTTGGAAGGCCAATGGAAGAAAGTCTCACAAAGCTATAAGTGATCATTAGACAAGAGGAAGTCTTATAATCGAAGCTATGTAAGGAGTAGTGATTGCCATGCAACGGATGCACATAGAGCTATATGTGTATGAAAGCTCTCCAATGGAACTAGTGGGGGTGCATCCAACTTGGTTGCTCATGAAGACCTAGAGCACTTTTGAGGAAGCTCATCATTGGAATATACAACCCAAGTTCTATAGTGTAAATTCCCCACATAGTTATACTAGTAGAACATGAAAACTCTCTCACATGGAGTATAGGTGCTAAACATGAGCACAAATGATGACTATGAATACTGCAGGTGCTATAACATGAGCACAAGTGTGGATAAAGGATAGTAATGTTGCCCCCTTTTTTTTATTCTTTTTTTTCTGTTTCTCTTTTCGATGGCCACATAGCACTTTTCACTTTCAGGGGCAACATTCTAATATGACAACACACTTTTTGGTACATATAACTCATAATGAACAAAACATGATGTATGAAACTGTATGCCTCTGCCAGTGTAGCAGGATATGCAATGATCTAGCGTAACATGGGTAAACCACACATCAGCTGTATAGAATCATGCAAAGCAATATATAAGTGAAATGACAACAAGTCATGTAATGTAAATGGAAGTTGCATGGCAATATATCTCGGAACAGCTATGGAAATGCTGTGGTAGGTAGGTATGGTGGTTGTTTTGAGGAAGATGTATAGGCTTATGTGTAGGAGAACAAGAGGAAGTCCTCCCACGGGGTTGGATGTACCGGCGAAGTATGCACAACTCTCAATGTGAGCAGAAGGCAATGCACAGCACCGAAGAGGCTAGCAAATTTGGATGGTGGAAGTGCCAAAAACCGTAGCTTAACATTAGTCAAAAAGAACTCACAAGTTTATTGCAAACAACTAGCAGGTTCAACATTAAGAGCATGATTAAAATTCACTCCAAGAAGGGCCGTTCACGGCGGCACAAGTACCCCGTTAGATCCCTCGACCTTCAGCACAACTTAGTTACTACAATGAACTTTCAGACATGGAAAGCTATCAAGTCCAACTACACCTTCAACAATTTTAGAGTTTGTAGTACGGTACAAGCTTAAAGACAACAATCCACTAATGATTTTAACTTAATTAACCAGCAAGCTTTACCATCTAAATACCTCAAAACGTTTGCAAAGAATCAGATTATCAAAGTTCAATGATCTACAAGATTATGCAAGTTTTTCATTATACCACTACCACATGCAAAAATTTCTGGACCAACACATCAACCAAGCAACTCTCCAAAAAATATAAGTGAAGCAAGAGAGTACTTTCTATAAAATAACTAATAGCTCTGAACAAGAGATACATGAAAACCAAGAGCTAGAAGCTAAACAGTGCGAAAATGAATACTCAACAATATAAGTGAAGAATAGGAGTATTCAAATGAAAAAGCGGAGCGTGTCTCTCTCCCAAACAAGATAGATAGGATCCGACATTGATATGATCAGAGAATAAAACTAACAAACTAAACACAAAGACGCTCCAAGAACAGCACATATGATGTGAAAGAATTAAAATATAGTTTCACTAGAGATGACCTGATAAGTTGATGATGAAGAAGGGGATGCCTTGGGCATCCCCAAGCTTAGATGCTTGAGTCTTCTTGAAATATGCTTGGGTGACCCACGGGGGCATCCCCAAGCTTAGGCTCTTCACTCTTCTTGATCACAATATCATCCTTCCTCTTGACCCTTGAAAACTTCTGCCACACCAAACTTCTCATAAACTTCATTAGAGGGTTAGTACTCAAAAACATTAATCCACTTTGGTTCTGTAGTGACACATTGCAATACTCAATAAAACATTAGCTACAGCCCTCCACGTCTAGAAAGCCTTACTTAAAGTCCACAAGAGACAATGCAAAAAACAGAGACAGAATCTGTCAAAACAGAACAGCCAGTAAAGACGAATTTTTTCGAGGTACTTCCGTTGCTCAAATCGGAAAAAGTGAAGTTAATGAAAGATGCGTACATATCTGAGGAAGATGCGTGATTTTTTAGAATTTTTCGATTTTTCCAGGGAGAAAAGCTCAAATTCGTGACAGCTAAAAATCTGTCCCTGCGCAGAAATCCAAATCTAGCATCATCTAATCATTAAAGGCTCTTCTTGGCACAACAATGCAATAAAATAAAGATACAAAGGAGTTGTTACAGAAGTAAGCAAGCTCCTTGACTCAAAAAGCAAAAAAAAATTACAGAAATAAAACATGGGTTGTCTCCCAAGAGCGCTTTTCTTTAATGCCTTTTAGCTAGGCTTGATAGTTTTAATGATGCTCTCATGAAAATAGAAAATGAAGCAAAAGGAGCATCAAGAAGCAAATTCAAAACACATTTAAGTCTAACCCACTTCCTATGCATAGGAAACTTGTACACAAATAAATTCATATAGAACAAAGTGACAAGCATAGGAAGATAAAACAAGAGTAACTTCAAAAGTTTCAGCATATAGAGAGGTGTTTTAGTACCATGAAATTTTCTACAACCATATTTTCCTCTCTCATAATAATTTTCAGTAGCATCATGAATAAACTCAACAATATAACTATCACATAAAGCATGCTTTTCATGATCTACAAACAAATAATTTTTATCAAGCTCATAAGTAGTGGGATTTAAAATTTCGAACCCACATGTAACAATTTTATAACAAGATGATTGATCAATCTCAAAATATGGGACTACTAGATAAAGTCAAGACTTCTCCAATCCCATTTTCATTAGTGGTACAATTAATATTATCAAGTAACATAGGACCATCATCTAGAGCTTTATCATAAACATTTTCTAAGCAAAACTCTTTAGTACCATGCATTTCGATATCAGCCACAAATAAAGGATTATCATAAGATTTTCAAAATAGCATGGATTATCATATATAACAGTAGCATAATTATTCTCACAAGTTTTACTCATAGGAAAAATTTCAAGAGAATCAACAGGAACATAACATTCATCCTCCTTGGTAAGCATGGAGGGCAATCAAATAATGTAAGAGATGAAGAGTTACTCTCATTAGAAGGTAGGCATGGGTAGCTAATCCATTCTTCCTCCTTTTGTTCATCACTCTCCTCCTCTTTTTCATCTAATGAGCTTTCAGGTTCAGCAATTTCTTCCACAGGTTCCTGCAAATTGTGAGTGCATTCTTGTGCATGAATGAGTCTCTCTTTATAATCAATGATATAAGGATTATTGCTGTAATGTTCTATGCAATAATCAAGGATAGAAGAGACATAATCTTTAAGGTCCTTACAAGCAATACAAGTTTCATAATTTTTAGCCATGAAAGATTCTATCTCAGAGGCTCCCATAAATAAAACAAATTGTTCTACTTCTTCGAACCCAAGATGAATATAGTTATTCCAATGATAGTTCACAATTAAAACTTCTTCACTAAAGCCACATTGGAATTTAAGATGTTTAGTATCCTGTTTAGAGCAACAGTTTATATCATGGCGTTTAAGCAAGATTTTAGCAATTGTATTCAACCTTTCTAACACAGCACTCATGACTTCACCCTTTTTTGATTCTCTATACTTCATATATAATTCTATAAGCTCCATATAGGTTGTGGGTTCTTCCATAACAACAGTTTTTAATTTTTGTTTTTCAAATTTTTATGGATTTTCGAATTTATAAGAAAAACAAAACAAAACAAAAAAAATAAACTAAACAAAAGTAAACTAAGCAAAACAAAACTAAACAAAAATAAACTAAGCACAAATAAACTAAGCAAAAATAAACTAGACACAAGTAAACTAGACAAGACAAAATAAAATAAAAACAGAGAGAGAGGTAGAGTGTACTCCCCAGGTGAACTTATGAGTAGAGCTATGCTCCCCGGCAACGGCGCCAGAAAATAGTCTTGATAACCCACAAGTATAGGGGATCGCAACAGTCTTCGAGGGAAGTAAAACCCAAATTTATTGATTCGACACAAGGGGAGACAAAGAATACTTATAAGCCTTAACAACTGAGTTGTCAATTCAGCTGCACCTGGAAAAGCACTAGTAACAGGGGTGATGTGAAAGCAGCAGTAATATGAGAGCAATAGTAACAGTAACACAGCAGCAGTAACACGGAGGCAATGGCACCAGAAAATAGTTGATACTACTTCTAATGACATATAGGACCAGAGAGCAATGATGATGACAAATGGACCGGGGTTCCCAGCTATCTACACTAGTGGTAACTCTCCAAACAAATAACAGGTGTTGGGTGAACAAATTACAGTTGGGCAATTGATAATTGTAAGGGCATGACAATGCATGCTTATGATAAGATAAGGTTTACTGTAGTATTTAATTGGGCATTACGACAAGGTACACAGACCGCTATCCAGCATGCATCTGTGCCTAAATAATCCACCTTCCGGTTAGCATCCGCACCCCTTCCAGTATTAAGTTGCAAACAACAGATTATTGCATTAAGTATTGTGCATAATGTAAACAACACATTCATCCTTAGACAAAGCATTGCTGTTTTACCCCTAGTGGCAACAACACATCTACAACCTTAGAACTTGCTGTCACTATCCCAGGTTAAATAGAGGCTGAACCCAACTATCTAGCATAAATACTCCCTCTTGGAGATACAAGCAACTACTTGATCAGGGTAACCACAAGTACCGGAGAGCATGCAAGATCTTAAATAAACAATAGTATGATAATATGATGAACAATCTGATCATAATGTAACAATTCATCGGATCCCAACAAACACAACACCAATTACATCATATGGATCTCAATCATGTAAGGCAGCTCATGAGATCATTGTATTGAAGTACATGGGAGAGAGAGTACCAACTAGCTACAGCCAAGAACCCGTAGTCCATGGGGGAACTACTCACAAACCATCATGGAGTCGAAGTGGAGGCGGTGGAGTCGATGGAGATGGCTCCGGGGGTCAATCCCCGTCCCGGCAGGGTGCCAGAACAGGAACTTCTGACCCCCGAAACGAGGTCTCGCGATGGCGACGGCGCTGCGGAAGTCTTTCTGGAGTATTAGATATATATTAGGGTTTTCGCGTCGGGGTGACTAAATAGGCGAAGGGGCAACGTCGGTGGAGTCCCGTGGGCCCCTCCTCATATGCCGGCGCACTCTCTCCTCGCCGCGCCGCCATGTGGTTTGGAGGCCGTGGGCCTCCCCCTGGCTTGCCCTTCTGGCTCCGTGTGTCCCTCGGAAAAATAGGAGGTTTGGCTTTTGTTTCGTCGAATTCCGAGAATATTGCCCGAACAGCTTTTCTGGAACCAAAAACAGCAGAAAACAGGAACTGGCACTGTGGCATCTTGTTAATAGGTTAGTCCCAGAAAATGTATAATAATGATATATAATGCATATAAAACATGTGACAATGATACATAAAACAAGCATGAAACATCAGAAATTATAGATACGTTGGAGACGTATCACCCCACACGCCACTAGGGCGCGGGTTCCCCCCCTGGCGCGCCCTAGGGTGGTGTGGGCACCTCGGGGTCGTCAGCCGCCGCCCTTTCGCCTACTTATTCCGCCCGACGCGAAAACCCTAAGTGTCTGAGCCAATATCCACGAAAAGTTCCAGAGACGCCGCCGCCGTCAACCCTAGCTCGGGAGGGTCCAGAACCTCTTCCCGGCACCCTGCCGGAGAGGGGAATCGTCACCGGAGGCTTCTACATCGCCATGCCTGCCTCCGGAGTGATGCGTGAGTAGTTCATCCTTGGACTACGGGTCCATAGCAGTAGCTAGATGGTTGTCTCTCCAATTTGTGCCATCATGTTTAGATCTTGTGAGCTGCCCTACATGATCAAGATCATATTATTGTAATGCTACATGTTGTGTTTGCTGGGATCCGATGAATATTGAATACTATGTCAAGTTGATTATCAATCTACGCCCTATGTTATTTAAGATCTTGCATGCTTTCCGTTACTCATAGATGCTTTGGCCAAGTAGATGCTTGTAACTCAAAGAGAGAGTATTTATGTTAGATAGTGGGTTCATGCCTCCGGTAATCTGGGAGAGTGACAGCAACTTCTAAGGTTGCGGATGTGCTGTTGCCACTAGGGATAACCTAACAATGCTATGTCCACGGTCATATGTATTTGTTTACATTACGCACTTTACTTAATGCAATTATCCGTTGTTTGCAACTTAATACCAACGGGGGACTCGTATGACAACCCGGCGGTGGATTATTAGTCATAGACGCTGTTGGATGACGGTCTATGTATTATGTCGTAATGCCCAATTAAATATCATAGTAATCATCATGTCATATATATGCATTGTCATGTGCTCACTATTTGTCAATTGCCCAGCTGTAATTTGTTCACCCAACATGTTAGTTATCTTTTATGGAGAGACACCACTAGTGAACTGTGGACCCCGGTCCATTCTTTTACACTGATTAAATCACCACAAACTGCAAACTGTTCATTTTTCATTCTCTGCAATTTAATACTCATTTTCCACACCATACATTTAATCCTTTGTTTTCAGCAAGCCGGTCAGATTGACAACCTCACTGTTTCGTTGGGGCAAAGTAGTTTGATTGTGTTGCGTGCAGATTCCACGTTGGTGATCGTGTTGCGCCGTCCGAGCCACCAACAATCTTCTGAAGAGTTGCTGCTCCTACTGGTTCGATAACCTTGGTTTCTTTCTGAGAGAAAACTTGCTGCTGAACTGCATCATACCTTCCTCTTTGGGTCTCGCAACGAACGTGTGATTCACGCCATCAAGCTCTTTTTCTGGCGCCGTTGCCGGGAAGTACTCATCATCCTCAAATACTCTCCCGTCAACCAGGCGCCAGCAATAGCCGGCTCAAAAATTTGATGTAGCATTCCCGTTGGTAAAAAGTTGGGTCTGCCACTAGGTTTGGCTCCAGCTGCTGTGAGTGGTTGATCACTGTGGTAAATCGACAAGTTATTAATATTATGTTGGTTCAGAGTCTAGATGTAATCGGTGTCTCGAGAGGTACAAACAATATTGTTTTCCTCGTTGGCGACTTGTGAGCCATATAATTTTTATTGTAATACTTTCTCTCAATCTTAATGCAATGGCATTCAAATCATTTGCATGTTCGTGACGAAAAAGTGACGTACATCAAGATTCAAGGTGTCCTCTGCTTAGCTCACTGCTTACATCTGTGGAAGGAAATACTCGCTCGCTGTCTACATCGTCGCGAGATAAACATGGCATGAGATTATTAGAGTAAAAAGAAACTACCTCGGTCACGCGTGCTTCCTGAACTATAACGCAATCAGCTGATCTTTGCTCCCCGTAACTAGTTGTCGACCTCGCGTGCTGCCGCTCCAATGAAAACCATAAACACAATAAGCACTGCAGCGGGTGAGCAATTCTCTTTCTGCTTAACCTCAACGACTCCGTATTCGTTCACAATCACAAGGTTGCATGGGATCAAGTCAAACCATGCCGTTGCAAATTAAGGAAGACGAACGGTTCAAAAATAAACTTGCCTGAAAATGGAACCAGACATCAAGAATTTAAGATTACATTTTCAAAGCACATGCATAAAAATCCTGATCAGCGCCAGATACATAAAGCCTGATCCCATCACAGCTTACTAACTGCCTGCCTTCTGCCTTGCTCTCACTGCAAGAGATATTGGATCGATGTACCTCCCGCGCGCTACGATCTCGCGATCGATCTAGCTAATTAAGATGGAAATCTCTTTGCAGCCTGTGGAACCTTAATTAAGCTCGATATATGCTACAGAGGACCGTGGTACGTGACGATTTCAAGGCATAATTGGTTCTATACTACCTGTTGAACTTAATAGTCCTAATTAAACTAGTCGTAGATGATACTCTATGCATATGCATATCAGCATATGCCACGGTCTACGTACTGTTTAAATTCCACAGCACGTACGTGCGCGCCTGCAACACTGACCAGGGGCAGGTCTTCATTAGTGCTCTAATTACTACCTAGGCAATACTGTCACGGCAGGACAGTGCCATATTCGACCAATATGCAATCGAATTGTTTGAGATTGTTTATGTGTATAGCACTTCTTACGAACTAGTGTATGCCATTAGTTTCTCTTTTCCGGGGAACTTAATTAATGGTTCATTTCCAACAAAGTTATATAAAATGATTTTCCCGAATTAGTGGAACCGGTTTTTGTAAAAACTAAACATTTTGCTAAGTTCGGTGCAACATTTTCCTACAAAATTGTAAACATATAATTCTAAAAGTAGTGCAGAATGCACGGTGAACTGCAAAAATAAAAACTATGCGGGTTTTGTTGTCATTGTGGACAGAACTAGAGAGGTGGCATCTCTCGGTTGGACTGAGATCCAGTGACTTCACAAAGAGAAGTCACCAATGAACGGTATAGTGATATTACCCCTTTTTTGACCGTTGGATCGCAAACGGATGGATGGATGAATGTGAACAATCTACAAGATGCATGTGTTACAAGGTTTCGTCTACAGTCTGCGTGCTACATAACCACCAAAAAGTATCTTGCTACAATGTTTAATATTGACTGTCCATTTCCGATCTAACGGTAAAGTCACCATAGCTGGGAGCCTCTAAATGGATTCTGGAGATAGCACCAACATTATTTGTAAAGGTTTTGGTTGCCGCCTTAAAGGGCCACAATTAGTGGATCGTGGCACCCACCTTAGTGGAGGCAAGAGAAAAATAAGGTAAGCCATGGCGGCTATTAAAGAACCTTGTGACTTTGTGAGTCCACACCACTCTAACAGAGAGTAGCTTCACTTTTTTTTCGAAATGGGGACTCCCCGGCCTCTGCATCGATTGATGCATACGACCTTCTATTAATTTATTAAAATTCAGAGGTTACAAAAGAGTACAACTCATGGATCACATAAGGTCGATACATGTATCAACCATCTAAAAAACAGGGATAACAGAAAATGGCGCTGCATTAACATGCTATTCTAAGATCAGAACGCCAATAGAGAGTAGCTTCATTTGGGAATTGAACTTTGGGAAATCTTCGCTTTCATTAAGTTGTTATTTCTTAACTCTTTTATTTACTTGTATCTAGCTTTGTATGTTTGTTTATCCTGTATATTAGATTGTATCCTTGTCGCCATATAGGTTGCTCACCTATTTGCATGATCTAGAAAATCTATATTTTATATCTCCCTAATTTGGTGTAAACTAAAATAAAATTTATAGTCGCCTATTCAACCCACCCATCTAGTCGAACTCTTGATCCTTTCATATAGGCTAGGGTTTCTTAAATATTACCAACGTTCCTTGTATGTGCGTGTGTGGGGGGGGGGGGGGGGGGGGGGGGGGTGAAGAAAGTGAGGGCAAAGTAGGAAAACTATGTCCATAGATTAAGGGCAGAGAACAAGAGATGTTGCATATTAAATGGTGGACTGGGTCACCTTCACGTATTCGATATCTTTCTCTTGGGTATTCTTCATTTGATTTTTCTCTATAGCTCCCTCGATTTCTTTGACTTGTTGACCTTGATGAGTTGTTTGGACTTTCGTTGATTGGACTTGACTTCAAAAAATTACCATTGTGTACATGTCGTATGACTAGGTGGGTTTCCGGGTAGGACTGACTATTCCCCAACAAATTTGTTATATGGAAAATGCCCATTATTTCTTATACCTCAAAGTGGTCACGGTTGATCCCTAAATTCTAAACCACATAAGTTGAACCTTAACTTTCAGTATAAAATGGTGTTGCGGAATCGAGGATCACTCAGTTGGTTAGGTTACAAGTGGTAGAACCAGCCTACCTAGATTTGGTATCGATGCTCGCATTTACATGGATTTATTTCAAAATTTAATCGGCGAAGTGGCATACCCGTCAACGGCGTGACGCATGTGGTCACTTCACCAATCTCAAGATCGGTCGGCTAAATCTCCCGAAGGTGCTCTTAGGATAGGGTGTGCGTTCATGCATTCATAGGGGTCACATGCTTGTGAGTGTATGTACAATATGTGTTTTGGTAAAAAAGTATTACACATGCTGCATGTTCCCACACGCCAAGACAAACTAATATCATGTTTATTTATGGGATGTTTAAAAATTCATGTTTATGGGAAGAACTATCAAAGATTCATGTTGGCCCCGAGATCTAGTGAACCCTTTATTTTTTATAAAAAATATTTACAAGTTTTAGGATAATCTGAAAAAGAATATGAATGTAGTCAATGGTGCATCCTCAAGCATGCAAATCCACAATGCAAAGTTCTTTGTATTACGGCTTATAAAAAACATAATCTTATATATTTTGGAGATTTGAAAGTGTGTATACTAAGATCCACATATTTCTCTTTTTTATGTAGCTCTGAATACAAATTATTTCAAACAGAGATTTTGCATATTCGTGGGACAAATCATTGACAACATGTATGATTTTTTTCCAATTTTTCAGAAGTTGTAAATATGATTTTGTATTTCTTTTATAAGTAAAGAGATCAAAGATTTTTCTGGTTAGGTATGGATTGCAGCTGAGAAAATATTATCTTGATTCGTTCTAACCGGGAGTTGTACATGAGGTACAAACATAGATCGAATGATATCATTTGGAGGATGTAAAAAAAAAAAGCATGTTTATGGGGGAGACTATCGAAAATCAACCTGACTCCAGAGGTATAGTGATCCCTTCATTTACGATTTTTTTTTACAAGTTTTAAACAATTTGGTTTTTTTGGATGCAGGCAATGACCAATGATGCATCCGAAAAAATGCAAAATTCTTTGTATTATGGGCTAAAAATACAAAATATTGTATAGAGATTTGAAAGTGTGTATACTAAAATCCACAAATTTGTCATTTTTATGTATCTCTAAATATAAAGTATTTCAAACTAATACGTTTGTGAGATACATCATTGACAACATATGTACGATTTTTTCTTTAGAATTTTAAAACTTGTAAATACGGTTTAAACATAAATAAAGAGATCACTTGAGTCAATAGAAGACAGCGGTCGTGCATGGCTGGACCAACACACATATTGCACCTGCAACACCACAGGCACTAAAACCAACCAAAATGATCGATTCTTCATTTTCAACCAATCACCTCAGTTTTGTCGCGTCCTTTTGGCTCACGGTGGATCGGCAATGGCGCGCGCGGCCGGAGGAGGTGGGATGCCAGTTTGCAGTCATGCCGTCGAGAATCGATAGGATTTATCGCGCGCAGGCTGCTCCGCTGCTAGCCAGCTCGTACTACCAATCTATTTATGGATCACAGATCCGGCGAATCTTCTTCTCCTCACAATGAATCCTCGCGTGCAGGCCCTGCTCGCGTGGAGTTCATCACGTACGCGATGCCCGCGAGTACACGAACAAACGTTCAGAACTTTTACGTCCCTCAGTTTTCTCACATCACATAGTTATTTTTTGAGACTTGCAAGTGCAAGATCGATCACGTCGTTAGAAGTGACACGGTTCGAATCTTATACGATACTAGAAAGATACCCGCACGTTAAGCATGAACTTTTTTCTAAAAATTTGTAATATAAACGAAAGGACATACGACGCATGCAATAGAAACAATTATCGAGAATACCCATAATTGATTGGGCACAATAGTTGAAATCTATATTTAATCAATCTAGAGCATTCATATATTTACTAACCAAACTAATGATGTAGAAAATTATACAGGTAAAGGAATAATTTGAATAGTTTGCGTTTATATGGATATAATATTGTTAAAAAATATGGGATGACATGGATAGATGAATGGCACGAATAGTGGATGGTGTTGTTTAAGGAATGGATGATCCGTAGCTTGCATTTAGTGATTACCCCCTCTGTTCCGTATTATAAGGCATCTTGGACAATTTTATACGGACTACATACAGACTAAAATGGATGAATCAACATGCTAAAATGCGTACGTATGAATCATGAAAAGGCTAAAAAGGTTTATATGTAGAAATGGAAGAAGTAATAAATATTAGTGGAATGTCATGGATTGATTGGATAAGAACAAGAATGATGTGGATATCTTGCATGCATGTTTAGATACACGTTAGTGGGTTTTTGCTTTATTAGAGATATAAATATGTGTACAAATCAGATCGAACGAAATAAGTAGTACGCACTCTGATCGGAAATGTTTGACTCAAATTTGTCTAAATATGGATGTATCTAGATGTATTTTAGTGTGTATATAAGTATTTCGATAAATCTGTGACAACCATTTTTTATCCCAGTAACAAACTGCATGCATGCACGAGAGCTGCACTAGATATTCAGCAAAAAAAAAGCTGCACTAGATAACAAACGTATGGTATTACGGTTGGCACGGCTGCATGCAAGATTTTGCTACGGATCAACGGATCGATCCACATCAATTAAACCTCACGATATGAATCTCCCTGCCTGTATTCACCGTATACAGCAGCAGCTGCAGGCCCATTGGTTATTGTTCATCAATGCCTCGCAAAATGGTGCGTTCTGCTCAGCAAGCAAAACTAGCTATAGCTGCGTGGAGAGATAGAGAGTGATGAAAGGGAGGCACCTGCACTTGTGTGTCCTGCGTAGGTGCGAGTACACAGTACCCATCTGGACCATGGATGGCTGAGATTGCGCAGCAGCAAATTTAAGGAGATGGATTGAGCGGGGACGGATGGTAGGAAAATTCTCGTACCTCTACACCTGAAGCTTTTTTTTTTGAAATAACCAGCTCCCCTCGTCGATTTCTATTATAAATACCGCCAGTTGTTACAACTACACCTGAATATTGCAATTAAATTAATTGGCTTCAATAGTTACCTTATTTAATTACTTTAAGAAAAACAATTATATATATCATTGGAAAAGAATGATGATTTTTTGTAAAGATAGCGTATGAACTAAATGTTAATTACATTATAAAAATAAACAAATAAAACTCTTCTTCTGGATGGACACAAATTAAACAAATGAATTTGCAATTTTGATTTAGTTATGAAGTTTTTTCTACCATTTTTTTAGAAGTTTTGCTGTTTTCTAATTTTAACATTTTGTAAGCTTATTTAGGTATTACTAAGAGGCTCGGGCTATCTCCTTTTCGGAAAAATAATAGGTATTACTAAAAATAAATTTGAAAAAAATAAAGTGCTAAAGTACAATAATTTTTTTACATGAGAACTGTTGCCATGCCAATAAATATGCCAAAATAGAACAAATTTGGGGTGCTTTAAATTTAGTTGGACAGCAATTGTGGGTGGTGCACAAACCCTATATCGATTGAGGAGAAGGGCTCGGGAGGAGGAGAAGGGAGGGATGAAAGGGAGGCAAGCAAGGGGCTTGATGTGGGGTCACATGGTTGCATTTGTTTGTAACTCCTAATACAAGTCCAAGAGAAATGTCAAAGAACCGATGTGAGAACTTTTTTCAATCAACATGAATTGAGAAGAGCTGACGAGAGAAGCTCCAAATAAGGTACTCCCTCCGATCCTAAATAATTGTCGCTAGTTATGTTAGGAGTTGTACATGCTTAGTTTAATTTTCATGACACTTAGAGTGGATCGGAGGGAGTAGATGGTCTTTTTCAGTTTAAGCATCTTGGGACCTAGAGACTGTTTCCCGAGATGGAAGTAACGATGTCATATTCTGCAAAAGGGAGATCGAGGAGCTCGTTGATAAACCCTAAAAACACAAACGCACCTTGAATCCTTGATGCATGACGATATTGATTGAGGTATCGATCCATGTGGGGTGGTATCGATCCATGGGACTGTGATGTGTGGTGGTCCTCTACGTGCAGCCGTAATTATATTTGTTGCAACATGGACAGTGAAATGAATCCGAATGGATGCGGTACGGGCCGGGCTACACCGGATTTACGGGATGCTTTTTTTTTTGAAGGGAGTTCGTGTACAAGATCAACAAGAAAACGAACAAACACGCACGAACAGAGGCAATATCCACCCCACACACGGCGGACACGGAACCACCGAGCAGCACACCACCTTCGAGCACCAGCAGCACGCCGCTGGGGAAGAAGGAAGCGAGCTCACCTCGCACCGAAGCAGCCGGCTCGAACAACCTTGTTGAGATGCCGCAGGAGCCATCTGGCGCAGGCGCCAGAATCTGAACGCTGAACGAGCATCGGCTTCGAGCCGCCGCCAGATCGCCTTCGCCGTCTCACGCCGGAGACGAAAACGAAGGCGCCACCCGTCTTCCACAGCACCCACCGCGACCACCGACGAGGGAGAGCAACCCGCCTGCAAACTCCCAAAGATGTTAAGCAAAAGCACCACCTTGCACCGAAGTGAAGGCTGCCGGACCCCACGAACAAGAGCCAGCACCGCCATCACGGCCGCCGGCTCGAGGGGAAGCACGCCGCGGCTCCGAGAAGCAGCGGACGCGCCAGAGACGGCAGATCTGCCCAGGGACTCCACCGGAGCACCGAGGACAGAGGAGAGGACCGCCGTCACCAAAAGCCTCTCCGGCCACGCCGCCACCTCCACAGCGCCGCCGGCAGGCACCCCACGCACACCTAGACTATGTACACGCCGGGATCCGTCGATTCCCCGTCCTCCAGCCGCCGGAGCGGCCGCGGAGGGCGAGAAATCGAGCGGATCGCCGGCGGCGAGCTGGTGGCACGGGAAGTCGCCCAAAAATCGCCTCCAGACGCTGTAGATGGGGAAAGGAGTGCAACTTGGACAGCGAAATGATATGGCCATTGAAGCCCCAGATGAACAGCTGATCGATCAGAAGAAACTAAACTCGGAAGTTTAAAGCATGCATGCCATGCAGATGCATGCAGGTATATATTCGCTAATTTTTTTAAATAATACACGAAATTTATTTAATTAGGAAAATAATACGCGTTTTTTTATTTTAAAAATATTATCCATTCGTCTTGGCTGAAGACGATTAGTACTAATCGTCCTTGGGGAAGACGACTAGTGCCTTGTCGTCTTTGGGGAAGACGACTAGTGGTCTTGCATCGCATGCGCATGCACGTGGCCCAGCCACTAGTCGGCTTACACGTGGACGAGTGGGGCCTCTCGTCCTAGGCAATGACGAGTGGGTCCAGTCGGCTTAGGCCAAGACGACTGGCTAATGTTTTTGAAAGAAAATAAAAACGCGTATTATTTTTCTAATTAAATAAATTTTGCGTATTATTTTAAAAAAATTAGCATTCATGGCCGGGACGCAGGACCATATATGGCCGGATTAATTTGCACACGCACTAGCCAATTCTTGTTTTTTCTTTTCTTGTTTCTTTGCTTGTCGTCCTGAGATTAAGGTGAAGCTCAATTTGCATGCATGCATATGGGCCCAGGCATTTGATCACCACGCACAAAAAAGTGTGATACTACTCTTCTATGATCATTTATGCAAGAGCGGAACTAAAACTCACCACATTTCCGTCTATGGCACCCACTCATTCTCTCCTTCCCAACTTGCATCACACACCTGTTCTTCCTCCTTCTGAGTGGCGTTTGCCGACACGAGCATCGTCATCCCTTCTTTTCCTAGTCGATGTCACAAGTGTTGCCTACTTCCAACTCTTCCGTCTCCTGCCCCCTAATCCAGTTCGCCAGCCCAACCCACCACCTCCCTTGATAGATCTACGGTAAACCTATGCTGAAGGTGAGGCAAACGGTGTTCGCGTCTCGGTCAGGCTATCGGTCTATGTAAAGCCAAGGGGGATATTACCCATCCACCGCCGTTAACCCTCGCCGTCTTGTGGGATACGGAGTACCATTGTCGTAGCCAGAGTTCTGAGTCAGAGACTCCAACATCCCATTCTCTCGTCTTCCTCCTCGGTCTTCCTCTCCATGCATGGGGCTCCCATCCCCTTTGGCCTCGTCCTCCCATCGCTTCATCTACCCTAGATCGACGTAAAGGGTGAGGGTTCGCTCTCTAGCCAGAGTTTTTTTTTTCCACGGACAATGTTACGCTTGTTGAAGTTATTTTGCTAGGGCTGTATTTTTTAGACACTTCTTTTATACTTGTGAAGTCACTATGCATGATAAGAAAAATATGTTAAATATCAATGCAAGGTTTTTTATTTGAATGGTAGATGAATGCAAAAGGATATTTGCTTATATACACTGCGAAACTAAAAAAATATTGCGGTTTTCAAAAGACGCTTGTGCTGGCATGGCTATTTGGATGGTAAAAAATGTCATACGTTGTTGATGGCATAGGTCAGTGGGTCAGGTATACATTCATGCATAATAATTTCGGTACGTAGGTATATATGTTTATTACGTCATATATACTGCGGGTGGTCGACACATGAAGCTATTTCAATTTTTTAGGGGACATGAAGCTGTTAATTTCATGTTCGTACACATCGTGTGATGCGACGTCACGGCCGATAACGTCATGGATCGATGTGTCGACCCTCGCTCGTTCTCGGACAACCTTGGCAGCGTGCATGTGCAGGCAATATGCGTGGCCATTCATGGCGGCGGCAGGATGAGGCTAGCAGGGACCATGCGATCTGCACCCAATCTTCTCGCCATTTACTTGGCCACGCGCGCATATACAGGGAGAGGAGTAACGGAAGCAAGTACGTACTTCGTGCTTCTTCGATCCATGGCGGACGCACGAACGCGCGGGAACGCGTACGGCGTACCATGGATCCATGGCGGACTGCACATGCATGCCACAGCCCACAGCAAAGGAGATATACATGCATACACAATTACACAGCGAGCTCGATCCATCGTTTTGATTCGCTCGCTCCACCGTGATCGATCTCCAATAGCACCGTGATCCCCCGATCGACCGGAGGGGGGCGCTGTCCGATCGATCCTGCCCGTGCCGTCGCTGCCGCAGTGATGGGTTCATTATTCATGCATGGATGCGCAGCGGCTGTCCAGCTAGCTCCCAGAGCCGGGGAACATGATGCATGCATTGATATTTTTGAACAAAATGCATCTGCCATCTTACGGCGCTTTGCTTTTTCACCCTATATTACATGAAGGAACCATGTTGGGCACACAGCGGCGCGAGATTTTGATCGGAAACGCGGCGATGCGCCGGGAACGCCACCGGCATGCAACAGAGACCGCCGTAGCCATCACCACGAGCGGCAACATCGTGGCATCGCCATAGTACACATCATTTCTAGCACAAAAGGTTCTTCTTTCCATGGTAAACAAGAGTTTCGAAAATCATTCTAACTTTCTTTAAGAAATTGATTTTCCTATGGCAATGAGTGCAAACTGCCGCAAGCCATGGTCGTGTTCTGAGTAAGTACGCGATGGGCACACCAATCGCACAGCGAGTCAGCGCAGCGGGCGGCGGCGGCGTGGAGGACGTCGGCTTCATCGGGTAGGGGCAGGTCATCGCGTTCTCGGAGACACATACGTTCCATCGCTAGCTCTGCTAGAGATGTACGAACGAATCTTCATTCAATAACATAGCGAGACGGCAATTAAACAAAATTAATTAATCGACGACAACAAAAATTCAGACTCAACGACACGATGGAACAGGGTCACGTGGATAAATTACAGGTTTTTTCTAAGGAACTACATCAAATTTAATCAACGGCTAATATAAATCATGTCTTAATCAATGGCTAAGAAAAATCATAGCCCACGATACCGACGGTACCACGGGTTCCGTGCCAACCACCGTAAAAGAGTTTAACTCAAAGCTCTCTGACAAGCTTAATATCTGAATAGCTAATCTTCCTTAGATTTTGTATATGTTTGTAAACATCTCTTTTATCCTTGTACATATTTTATTTTGAGGTGAAATAAAATTGGGACTGTGGGGCTTTTGCCTCACAGTAAGCGGTCGGAAAAAAAATGCAGGAAATCAAATATGAGCATTGTTAACATTGCAATCATTCAATAACCCACATACCTCCTCCGTTCCTAAATATAAGTCTTTTTAACTTTTCTTGATTCGTACGTATATACACATATTTTAGTATGTAGATGCATTTAATCACTAAAACATCTTATATCATGGAGCAGAGGACGTAATATATTTGGAGGAAAATTCGATATTTGATCTGAAGCGTTTTGGACAATTACAGCATCCTCGTGTTATGCTTTAGGTCACAAATAATACGCATTTTCTTGTTCTTTTCTTTTGACAGCTTAGGCATATAGATAATTAGACACATCCATGGCACTTCTCGTAAAGGTATATAAACACAACCTATGCTGTTTTCCACACTTCAACACTCACATGGTTATCTGCGATGGTTTATCAAATAACCAAAGAAACCTAAGTCTAACTAGTTCTTTTCTTCACTTTTATGCTGGAGATCCAAATTTCAAATGGTAGTTTGCAATAGTTCCATGAGAGACAGTCTCAAGTAGTCTAGGAAGGCCAGTACTCAGTAGGAAGAATAAAATATCACAAGAGTGAACTTGGTACAACATTAAATGCACAATTTGCCAAACTTAGATAAGCTGTGGATGTGCAAACTGAAATTGAAAAGTTGATTAGTCTGAACCAAGACACGTGCACCCACTCAAGTATACATGCGAAAACAAGATTGTGATATTCATGGAATGAATTACCAGCTTCAACATGCCATCAGCATTAGAAAGATCAAAACAGCATGTCATATGTTTTAAAGCATGAAGCATGCAGCATGTATGGTTCTGAATTTTTCCTTCTAGTACGTCCTTCCTGGCGAACACCCATAGCATTTCACTGATGGGCGTCACAAGTTCACATCACTCGACTCAAAACAGCACTTCCATGTGGGGTGGTACGTGCACACTATCGGATCTGGGTTCATGGGGACTGTGATGTGTGATGGTCCTCTAGGTGCAGCCGTAATTATATTTGTTGCAACATGGACAGTGAAATGAATCCGAATGGATGCGGTACGGGCCGGGCTACACCGGATTTACGGGATGCTGTTTGTTGCAACTTGGACAGCGAAATGATATGGCCATTGAAGCCCCAGATGAACAGCTGATCGATCAGAAGAAACTAAACTCGGAAGTTTAAAGCATGCATGCCATGCAGATGCATGCAGGTATATATTCGCTAAATTTTTTTAAATAATACGCGAAATTTATTTAATTAGGAAAATAATACGCGTTTTTTATTTTCAAAAATATTATCCATTCGTCTTGGCCGAAGACGATTAGTACTAATCGTCATTGGGGAAGACGACTAGTGCCTTGTCGTCTTTGGGGAAGACGACTAGTGGTCTTACATCGCATGCGCATGCACGTGGCCCAGCCACTAGTCGGCTTACACGTGGACGAGTGGGGCCTCTCGTCCTAGGCAATGACGAGTGGGTCCAGTCGGCTTAGGTATGGATTGCAACTGAGAAAATATTATCTTGATTCGTTCTAACCGGGAGTTGTACATGAGGTACAACTTAGATTGAATGATATCATTTGGAGGATGTTCAAAAAAAAAGAGCATGTTTATGGGGGAGACTATCGAAAATCAATCTGACTCCAGAGGTATAGTGATCCCTTCATTTACAAAAATCAAACAAAATTACAAGTTTTAAAACAATTTGGTTTTTTTGTTTTGGATGCAGGCAATGACCAATGATGCATCTGAAAAAAATGCAAAATTCTTTGTATTATGGGCTAAAAATACAAAATATTGTATAGAGATTTGAAAGTGTGTATACTAAAAATCCACAAATTTGTCATTTTTATGTATCTCTAAATATAAAGTATTTCAAACTAAGATTTTGTACGTTTGTGAGATACATCATTGACAAAATGTACGATTTTTTCTTCAGATTTTAAAAACTTGTAAATATGATTTAAAAATAAGTAAAGAGATCACTTGAGTCAATAAAAGACAGCGGTCGTGCATGCATGGACCAACACACATATTGCACCTGCAACACCACAGGCACTAAAACCAACCAAAATGATCGATTCTTCATTTTCAACCAACCAATCATGGATGCAGGCTCGTTTCAACCTAGTATCAATGATGCGCGCATGTATGGGGAACTAAATTCGTCGATCGATGGATAGATCATCTGGGCCTCCGGCTACCGCGACTACTACTCTGACTGATGTAGTTACCTCAGTTTTGTCGCGTCCTTTTGGCTCACGGTGGATCGGCAATGGCGCGCTTGCCAGTTTGCAGTCATGCCGTCGAGAATCGATAGGATTTATCGCGCACAGGCTGCTCCGCTGCTAGCCAGCTCGTACTACCAATCTATTTATGGATCACAGATCCGGCGAATCTTCTTCTCCTCACAATGAATCCTCGCGTGCAGGCCCTGCCCGCGTGGAGTTCATCACGTACGCGATGCGCGCGAGTACACGAACAAACGTTTAGAAATTTACGTCCCTCAGTTTTCTCACATCACATAGTTATTGTTTGAAACTTATACGATACTAGAAAGATACCACGCACGTTAAGCATGAACGTTTTTCTAAAAATTTGTAATATAAACGAAAGGACATACGACGCATGCAATAGAAACAATTATCGAGAATACCCATAATTGATTGGGCACAATAGTCGAAATCTATATTTAATCAATCTAGAGCATTCATATATTTACAAACCAAAGTAATGATGTAGAAAATTATACAGGTAAAGGAATAATGTGAATAATTTGCGTTTATATGGATATAATATCGTTAAAAAATATGGGATGACATGGATAGATGAATGGCACGAATAGTGGATGGCGTTGTTTAATGGATGGATGATGTGTAACTTGCATTTAGTGATTACCCCCTCTGTTCCGTATTATAAGACATTTTGGACAATTTTATACGACTAGATATGGACTAAAACGGATGAACCAACATGCTAAAATGCGTACGTATGAATCATGAAAAGGCTAAAAAGGTTTATATGTAGAAATGGAAGAAGTAATAAATATTAGTGGAATGTCATGGATTGATTGGATAAGAAAATGAATGATGTGGATATCTTGCATGCATGTTTAGATACACGTTAGTGGGTTTTTGCTTTATTAGAGATATAAATATGTGTACAAATCAGATCGAACGAAATAAGTAGTACGCACTCTGATCGGAAATGATTGAGTCAAATTTGTCTAAATATGGATGTATCTAGATGTATTTTAGTGTGTATATAAGTATTTCGATAAATCTGTGACAACCATTTTTTGTCCCAGTAACAAACTGCATGCATGCACGAGAGCTGCACTAGATATTCAGCAAAAAAAAAGCTGCACTAGTAGATAACAAACGTATGGTATTACGGTTGGCACGGCTGCATGCATGATTTTGCTACGGATCAACGGATCGATCCACGTCAATTAAACCTCACGATATGAATCTCCCTGCCTGTATTCACCGTATACAGCAGCAGCTGCAGGCCCATTGGTTATTGTTCATCAATGCCTCGCAAAATGGTGCCTTCTGCCCAGCAAGCAAAACTAGCTATAGCTGCGTGGAGAGATAGAGAGTGATGAAAGGGAGGCACCTGCACTTGTGTGTCCTGCGTAGGTGCGAGTACACAGTACCCATCTGGACCATGAATGGCTGAGATTGCGCAGCAGCAAATTTAAGTAGATGGATTGAGCGGGGTCGGATGGTAGGAAAATTCTCGTACCTCTACACCTGAAGCTTTTTATTTATTTTAATAACCAGCTCCCCTCGTCGATTTCTATTATAAATACCGCCAGTTGTTACAACTACACCTGAATCTTGCAATTAAATTTATTTGCTTCAATAGTTACCTTATTTAATTACTTTAAGAAAAACAATTATATATATCATTGGAAAAGAATGATGATTTTTTTTTGTAAATATAGCGTATGAACTAAATGTTAATTACATTATAAAAATAAACAAATAAAACTCTTCTTCTGGATGGACACAAATTAAACAAATGAATTTGCAATTTTGATTTAGTTATGAAGTTTTTTCTACCAATTTTTTAGAAGTTTTGCTGTTTTCTAATTTTAACATTTTGTAAGCTTATTTAGGTATTACTAAGAGGCTCGGGCTATCTCCTTTTCAGAAAAATAATAGGAATTACAAAAAATAAATTTGAAACAAATAAACTGCTAAAGTACAATAAATTTTAAACACGAGAATTGTTGCCCTGCCAATAAATATGCCAAAACAGAACAAAACTGCGATGCTTTAAATTTAGTTGGACAACAATGGTGGGTGGTGCTCGAGAGGAGGAGAAGGGAGGGATGAAAGGGAGGCAAGCAAGGGGCTTGATGTGGGGTCACATGGTGGCATTTGTTTGTAACTCCTAATACAAGTCCAAGAGAAATGTCAAAGAACCGATGTAAGAACTTTTTTGAATCAACATGAATTGAGAAGAGCTGACGAGAGAAGCTCCAAATAAGGTACTCCCTCCGATCCTAAATAATTGTCGCTAGTTATGTTAGGAGTTGTACATGCTTAGTTCAATTTTCACGACACTTAGAGTGGATCGGAGGGAGTAGATGGTCTTTTTCAGTTTAAGCATCTTGGGACCTAGAGACTGTTTCCCGAGATGGAAGTAACGATGCCATATTCTGCAAAAGGGAGATCGTGGAGCTCGTTGATAAACCCTAAAAACACAAACGCACCTTGAATCCGTGATGCATGACGATATTGATTGAGGTATCGATCCATGTGGGGTGGTATCGATCCATGGGACTGTGATGTGTGGTGGTCCTCTACGTGCAGCCGTAATTATATTTGTTGCAACATGGACAGTGAAATGAATCCGAATGGATGCGGTACGGGCCGGGCTACACCGGATTTACGGGATGCTGTTTGTTGCAACTTGGACAGCGAAATGATATGGCCATTGAAGCCCCGATGAACAGCTGATCGATCAGAAGAAACTAAACTCGGAAGTTTAAAGCATGCATGCCATGCAGATGCATGCAGGTATATATGACGCAGGACCATATATGGCCGGATTAATTTGCACACGCACTAGCCAATTCTTGTTTTTTTCTTTTCTTGTTTCTTTGTTGTCGTCCCGAGATTAAGGTGAAGCTCAATTTGCATGCATGCATATGGGCCCAGGCATTTGATCACCACGCACAAAAAAGTGTGATACTACTCTTCTATGATCATTTATGCAAGAGCGGAACTAAAACTCACCACATTTCCGTCTATGGCACCCACTCATTCTCTCCTTCCCAACTTGCATCACACAACTGTTCTTCCTCCTTCTGAGTGGCGTTTGCCGACACGAGCATCGTCATCCCTTCTATTCCTAGTCGATGTCACAAGTGTCGCCTACTTCCAACTCTTCCTTCTCCTGCTCCCTAATCCAGTTCGCCAGCCCAACCCACCACCTCCCTTGATAGATCTATGGTAAACCTATGCTGAAGGTGAGGCAAACGGTGTTCGTGTCTCGGTCAGGCTATCGGTCTATGTAAAGCCAAGGGGGATATTACCCATCCACCATCGTTAACCCTTGCCGTCTTGTGGGATACGGAGTACCATTGTCGTAGCCAGAGTTTTGAGTCAGAGACTCCAACATCCCATCCTCTCGTCTTCCTCCTCGGTCTTCCTCTCCATGAATGGGGCTCCCATCCCCTTTGGCCTCGTCCTCCCATCGCTTCATCTACCCTAGATCGACGTAAAGGGTGAGGGTTCGCTCTCTAGCCAGAGTTTTTTTTCCAGGGACAATGTTACGCTTGTTGAAGTTATTTTGCTAGGGCTGTATTTTTTAGATACTTCTTTTATACTTGTGAAGTCACTATGCATGATAAGAAAAATGTGTTAAATATCAATGCAAGGTTTTTTTTTTTTGAATGGTAGATGAATGCAAAAGGATATTTGCTTATATACACTTCGAAACTAAATTTTTTTTTGCGGTTTTCAAAAGACGTTCGTGCTGGCATGGCTATTTGGATGGTAAAAAATGGCATACGTTGTTGATGGCATGGGTCAGTGGGTCAGGTATACATTCATGGATAATAATTTCGGTGCGTAGGTATATATGTTTATTACGTCATATATACTGCGGGTGGTCGACACATGAAGCTATTTCATTTTTTTTAGGGGACATGAAGCTGTTAATTTCATGTTCGTACAGATCGTGTGATGCGACGTCACGGCCGATAACGTCATGGATCGATGTGTCGACCCTCGCTCGTTCTCGGACAACCTTGGCAGCGTGCATGTGCAGGCAATATGCATGGCCATTCATGGCGGCGGCAGGATGAGGCTAGCAGGGACCATGCGATCTGCACCCAATCTTCTCGCCATTTACTTGGCCACGCGCGCATATACAGGGAGAGGAGTAACGGGAGCAAGTACGTACTTCGTGCTTCTTCGATCCATGGCGGACGCACGAACGCGCGGGAACGCGTACGGCGTACCATGGATCCATGGCGGACTGCACATGCATGCCATACATGCATACACAATTACACAGCGAGCTCGATCCATCGTTTTGATTCGCTCGCTCCACCGTGATCGATCTCCAATAGCACCGTGCTCTCCCTCCTCCGCCCGGACTTTTCTAAGGGAAACCCCAGATCCATCACTTGTTGGCAGCCTCGGTTACGGTGGACAGGAGAACGCGACTTCGGGGGAAAACCCTGCACCGGCCTTGGCTGATGCCGGCGCTCTCTATCGTCGCTGCCCTCGTTGGAGGCATCGTTGTGAAGTCCTTCCCCCATGTATATGCTTTGCCTTCTCGTCTGTTCGGCGTTGCTCGTTATTCGTCGTCGCCTTGCCGGTACGCGACGGCCGACATAGATGTCGAAACGGCGGTTCCGGTCCTTCACCTCCGCCGTGTTACGTTGAGGCCGACGTGGATGTCGGAGGGGCGCTCCGGATGTTCGCCTCCGGTGTCAACTCGTGTCAGGGCGTGGCCTCGGGGCCAGCGTGGTGTGTTTTGTGTTTGTATCGATTTTTGGCCAGTTTCACTTATAAACTGGCCAATTATTTTCTACTTTATCAATAAACAGGCAAATCTTTTGCCCATTTAAGAAAACACCACACAAAAAGGCGTTTTCAACACGTAGTCATGCCATTCACTTTGATTCGGAATAAGCCATTTAAAATGGTATTTTGTGATCTCAGAGCCTCTAAAATTGTCAAAAATGCCAGCGTGCATGGTAATTTTGTGCTTGTGAAGAATCTCAGAGGCTAGGTTAACCAGTAGCATTTGTTAGTAATACTAGCTGCATCTTAAATGCTTCAGATCATACTCTACATAGGCTCTCACTCGACCTCTTTGGCGCATACCAGTCTTGTTTTAGTTATTGGCTGTATGCGTACGTAGAACAGGATCATGGAGTGGATCGCTACGCTTCTGATCCAGGAGTACAAACAGTAGCTAGGTTAACCAGTAGCATTTGTTCCAGAATCTGCCGGCCTGCCTTGTGAATGAAGAACACACCACGCCTAGATGTTTGGGCTATTTGAGGTGAAGCATGCTGCTGGCAGGAAGTGCACCGGCTATTACAATTTACAGGCTAGCGTCTACAGTGTATCGTGTACTGGTGAATCTCATGAGGATCTCTTGATCAGTGATGCATGGAGATCTTCGTTGTGCAAGATCTTAGTGGTGTCTATAATTTAATACTAGCTCGTACATGCAGCCGAGCAGAAACTGTGAAATACTGTGGTATCAGAAAACTGCAGTATGTCTTTGCCATGCACTTGAATAATTCAGTTTTTAAATACTATGGTTTACAAAAAACGGAGTTCCCAAACGGAGCCTAAGCAACCATACAATATATATGGAATGATTTTTTTTTTTTGACGGAACCTCGTCAGTGGGAGGAGTTCCCGCATTCCATTATAGAAAATTGATCCAACTAATTAGGGAAATCAGACCCAAAAACCATACAACGCGTGGTTATTTTACGGAAACCGGCAGTAACCGCAGAATGGCAATGATTTATATTTTGCAATGTTGCGACTGTTGTGTACTTCTTCTTTGATACAAAAGATTACAACCGCACAACTGCAATGTATGAACCATTTCATGCACAACACAGTGCTCCGTGTAGGGGTGGAATGGCTCGACCAGGCTCATGAAATCTCGAGCTGAGCTAGGCTCGACTTGCCTCTTAAATTTCCCTAGAAGTTGGGCTCGCGGCTCGGCTCGGACGGCTTGCGAGCCACACCACCGATTTGTTTTTTTAATATGCCTGAATTTCTGAATCAGTTCCTTGACCCCGTCCCCGCGTCCTGCTCGTGCGATTTCAATGTTTAGCCCCGCCGCCACCAGCCACACCACCGACGCGGCCGCCTCCCGCCGGCCGCCGCACTTCCACACCACATTCACCCATGGCTCCCCGCCTCCCCCTACTCCCTGCCCCCTGCTCCTCCCGTAGCTGCTCGCCTGCTCCTCTCGTAGATGCGCGTGGCGCCGTCGCCGTGCTTCTAGCGGCGGCCGCCGGCTTTCCGACAGAAGCAGGGCTCCGTCGACCGGCCTACCTGCGGACCTCCAGCTAGCACTGAATCAGTCTCCCGCCATCCGGCCAACGCCCCCATTTGCTTCTCCTAGTCCCCTGAGATAGGAAAAAAATAGCGCGCTACAGAAAAATAGCGCCGGCCTTAAAATATGCTATTAGCGTGCTATATCGCGCTATAACGTGCTATTAGCGAGACATTGTACATGATTTATTTAGCGAGACAATTATTTTTTTAGAGAGTACGCGAATGCGTACCGTACTTTTATAGAAGGCAGAAAGATCTTACAAGCCTTGAATTCCTTGCGTACAAAGAAATCAGAGATGAGAGATAGACTCTTTTACATCCAGAAGTAAAACCTAGGCTAACTTCTCACGGCATCAGTTTGAACTCCAGCGCCTCTCCTTTTTACAGCCTTCAGCAGCGCAAACTCGTCGGCGATAAGGGCCGCTACCCTGTTGGGCTGAAACTGAGCCTGTGCGTTACCGAACGCGCGCGCGTTTCGTTGTTTCCATAGAAACCATGCTCCAGTGCAGACCATAGTGTCAAACTCCTTCTTCCCCTTCGCACTTCTACCCAACCGCTGCGCAGACCACCATTGCTCCAGCGCCGAGCTATTAGATAGCGCGCTATTTTTTTCCATGCCTGAGATGCGCACGGATGCAATTAGCGCCGGGCTGTCTGCGCTCCGCCGCTCGCCATCCGTGTACAGCAGAGTACAGGATGCTCGCGTACTTCTCTTGATCTCTTCCCCACGGATTCTTTCTTTCTTTTGAAGGAATTGATTTTCTTCCTCTATTTTTCCTCTGTTCGCAATGACACTAGTCACTAGCACGAACTACTCCATATTTTTTTCTCTGTTTGCACGACCACCATGGCCGACCTCAACTAGCACAAACTGCTCCAGATTTTTTTCTCTGCTCAGGATGGACTGTTTGTTGCAATTAGCTTGAAAGTTACTGAATGGTCAGTTTGTTGCAATTAGCTTGAAGGTTAGTGAATGCAAGTGGTCAATTTGCGTTTGTGATGTATGAATGGCGACTAAGTTCATGTGTTTGTGACGTATGACTCTCTCTCTGTTTGACTAAGTGCAGGTAGACTATGTTATGATATATTCATCCTCTATTGTTGATTATAATGTTACATTTTTAGCAAATCCCATGTTAAAATTTTGTATTTCATCGTCCCTTCGAACCGGCTTGCGAGTTTCACCGAACCGGCTTGTCGAGGTTCGAGCCTTGCCCGGAAGGTTTAGTCTTGACTTGTCCGACCTTCGAGCCGAGCCGAGCCGAGCCTTGTCGAGCCCGAGCCTCGAGCCTCGAGCTTCATATCCACCCTTAGCTCCGTGTTCTATCTTCCATAAATTCATGGCTGAATGGAAAATATTCATTTCCCATTGGGCCGAGCCTTTGGGCGTGCAACCTGTACAACGGATCAGGGCCCCAAAATTTGTAGCAGCCATCCTGAGTTCAGTCATCACGTGACGGGCCTTGTAATCCGGCCACCCACGCCTAGGCCATGCTCGGATCGCAGGTGCGATTCGCCCCGGCCGCCTAAAGCAATTTCATGGGCCACTCTAAAAGTTAGCAAAATAAGAAAGAATAGTGTTTTCAGAGGCGGCGTTTTGAGTAGTAGGTGCAGATGCACTTATTATGTAAAACATTTTTAATGTTTTTTTGAAAATGTCAAAAAATTATAGAAAAAATTCGGATACACATTAAAATATTTTGTGTTAGCACAAAAAATGTCGTGGAGAAAAGACAATTTTTGTGGCTGTATAAAAAAGACAAAAAAATGTCTCGTATAAAATCATTTTGGAGCGTTTGAATTGGTCTTTTTTGCACAGGTCAAAAAAAAGTTTTTTCGTCACGTAACTTTTTGTGCTAACATAAAATGTCTTGAAGTATGTCCGAAATTTTTATTTTGAATTTTTGATATTTTCGAATTTATTTTTTGTGCAGTGTGTGCATCTACACCTGCTACCCGTTATGGATTTCCGAGTGTTTTCCTGCTTTTGCGTTTTCAAATCAGTTCTTTAATTTTTATATTTTTAAATCTGAAGACATTTCAAATCTGAAAGTTTTTAAGTTTAAATATTTTTATAAAATTTGAAACAAATTTAAATTTGAACAATTTTTTAGTTTGAACATTTTTTAAAATCTCAAAGGTTGTTCGAAATCTGAACTTTTTTAGTTTGAATTTTTTTAAATTTGAACAATTGTTGAAGTCGAACATATTCAAAATCTTAACATTTTTTCATATCCGAACATTTTTTCAAGTCTGAACAATTTTTCAAATCTGAATAATTTTCAAATCTAAAACTTTTTTCAAAATCTGAACAATTTTCGAAAATAGAAAATAAATGAAATGGAAGCAGAAAAAACAAAAAAGAAACACAAAGCAGAAATCAAAAGACAACACAGAAAAAACGCCAAAATAGGCCGGCACACTGGGTGGCTCCTTCAGCCGGCGCGAGTATGCTATGGCCCAGGAAACAGGGCCGCGCGACGTTTCTCAGTATGTTCCAAGCCTAGAGTACCTCCATGCATTCATATTCCTTCTTGACAACACTCTCGGCCTTCTCAATGTCAAAATAATTATATCATTACCAGTCTGAACCAGTAGATCAATAAAAGTGGAGTTGGACTTGGCTTAAATGAAGAATGACCATTCATCTTGTGTTTGGAGCGGTAGTTCTCACCATGCTGGCAGTCAGCTCTAAAAAAAAGTGATCGTGATGACTCTGGTTCCCACAGAAAACACTATAATTACACCTACCGGTATAGTGAAAGTGGGAGAACTATGCTTGTTCAGTTCAGCATTATCAAAATACAGTCTACTGTCCTTCCATGACTTCATTTCAGCATTATCAAAATACAGTCTACCTGTATAGTGAAAGTGGGAACCTTATACTGTTCCATTTTTATATTCAGACATTCACTAAGTTTTTGTATTTCAACATATGATAAGCTCGAACTTGTGTGTATCCATCACTGCATTGTCAAGGCATTGACTCGAAGCGGAACTTAGTAGCTTACGACCATCATCATCTAAGAATACATATATTGGCTGATCATGCCCCCATATTGTTAACCACGGGTACACCCAGACCATTGTGTAAACGTCCATTCAAATTTGAATTGGGTTGAATACATAGGGAAGGGTTCCATGATATGGTTAAGATGGTATGGGGGAGGCCGGTCCCTGGTAATGACCCAATCACAAGGTGGAATAACAAAATTCGCGCTTTGCGAAAATACCTAGCTGGTTGGGCGAGACACATGGTGGGCCAATTAAAACAGGAAAAGCTTCGATTATCATCAGTTATTGATGACCTTGAGGCTTTTGCTGAAATTAGGCCGCTGTCCACGCACGAGATTGAGTTGAAAAACCAATCCAACGCGAAGATGGCGTCTATTCTTCGTGAAGAAGAGCTGAAATGGTATCAACGATCAAAAGCCCAGTTTATTTTGGAGGGAGATGCGAATACGAGATACTTTCATAGTCTGGCAAATGGCAGACACAGAAAGAAACTCATCCATTCCCTAAACCAAGATGAGGGTATGATCGAAGGACATGAGCAGCTTAAAACATATATCACGAAGTATTATAAAAATTTGTTTGGCAAGCCCGACGCAGATAATTTATCGTTGGACGAAAGCAGAACAGATGACATTCCACAAGTTTCCGATCAGGAAAACGCCCATCTTACTGCTCCCTTCTCTTTGAAGGAAGTAAAGAAGGCGGTTTTCCAAATGGAACACAACAAAGCCCCAGGGCCGGATGGTTTCCCTGCTGAATTTTATCAGTCATTTTGGGAATTAATCCAACTGGACCTGATCGAGATGTTCCACGCTTTGCATGCTGAACAACTTGACCTTTTTCGCCTTAATTTCGGTGAGATTATTTTGTTGCCAAAGGTTAATGAAGCAGAAAGGATCCAACAATTTAGGCCTATCTGTCTTCTTAACGTTAGCTTCAAGATATTCACTAAAACTGCGACTATTAGGTTGAACTCGGTGGCGGATCATGTTGTGCGACCGACTCAGACAGCCTTCATGCAAGGTCGCAACATTCTTGATGGGGTTGTGATTTTACATGAAACTGTGCATGAGTTACATCGGAAAAAGCTGAATGGGGTCATACTAAAGATTGACTTCGAAAAAGCTTACGATAAAGTAAAATGGTCTTTCCTTCAACAGACACTCAGAATGAAAGGTTTTTCCGATGAGTGGCGATCAATGATTGATAGTTTTGTTTCCGGCGGAAGTGTCGCCATCAAAGTCAATGACGATGTTGGTAGATACTTCCAAACGAAAAAATGACTACGACAAGGCGACCCACTATCACCTATACTATTTAACATAGTAGCTGATATGCTAGCCATAATCATTGAACGTGCAAAGTTGGATGGGCAAATTGAGGGGGTGGTACCGCATCTAGTGGATGGTGGGCTGTCCATTCTTCAATACGCGGACGATACGATTCTCTTTATGGAACATGACATTGAGAAATCAAAGAATCTGAAATTAATTCTTTCAGCGTTCGAGCAACTATCTGGTCTAAAAATTAACTTCCATAAAAGCGAATTATTTTGTTTCGGCGACGCCCAGGCGGAGGCCAACCAATATGCTGAGTTATTTGGCTGTGAGGTTGGTGAGTTTCCAATAAGTTATCTAGGCATCCCAATTCATTTTAGGAGGCTTACGATTGCACAATGGAAACACGTTGAGGAAAGAATACAAAAAAGGTTGAGTAGTTGGAAAGGAAAACTACTATCCCTGGGTGGAAGATTGGTACTCATAAACTCAGTCCTAACCAATATGGTTCTGTATATGATATCCTTCTTCCAATTACCAAAGGGAGTCTTACATCGATTGGATTACTTTCGATCTAGATTCTTTTGGCAAGGGGACAACGAAAAAAAGAGGTACCGACTGGCAAAATGGGATGCAGTGTGCCGCCCCAAAGACTTTGGGGGACTAGGGATTCATGACCTTGAGGTTAAGAATCGTGCCCTTCTTGGAAAATGGTTGTTTAAGCTACTTACCAAAGCAGGTGTCTGGCAAACTCTACTCAGGAGAAAGTATGTTGGGTCAAAGGCGATATCTCAGGTTTCATGGAAACCCGGGGATTCTCACTTTTGGGCAGGTCTAATGGCGACGAAGAAATTCTTCCTCCCATATGGCTCTTTCTCCATCAAAGATGGTTCGGAGATAAGATTCTGGAGGATAAGTGGCTTGGTACTATTACACTCCGTGAACAATATCCAGCCTTATATAATATTGTCCTTGGACGTCACAAAAGCGATACTATTGCTACTGTTTTGGAAGTTTACCCACCAAATGTGACGTTCCGAAGAGATCTCGTTGGTCCTAGGATAGCGGTGTGGCATGAATTGCTACACCGACTAGCCTCCGTCAATTTGACGCAAGGGACCGATGTGTTTCGTTGGAGTTTACACAAGAGCGGTAAATTCTCAGTGGACAGTATGTATAATGCGTTAATCCAACCTGATGTGCCAGTAGATAATAATAAGAAAATCTGGTCGATGAAGATACCACTAAAAAACAAGGTTTTTGCGTGGTACCTTCGTCGAGGGGTTATTCTTACTAAGGACAACCTTGCAAAACGCAATTGGCATGGTAGTAAGAGGTGTGTCTTCTGTCACAAAGACGAGACTATCAACCACTTATTTTTCGAGTGTCAGTTCGCAGGTTCTATATGGTCAATCATCCATATAGGTTCTACTTTATATCCCCCAAGAAGCATTGCTCATATTTTTAGCAGTTGGCTGAATGGGGTTGATGTTAGGTTCAAACAACTTATTAGGGTGGCAGCGCTAGCCGTTATATGGTCGCTTTGGCTATGTAGAAATGACAAGGTTTTCACTGATAAAAATTGTTCTCTCGTGCAGGTTATCTACAGGACTACAGCTACACTCCGTTCGTGGTCTCCGTTGCAACGTGTGGGGCATCGAGACCTGTTTATGGAGGTCTGTTCAAGACTGGAGGATACGGCGAGAGACTTTTTATCCCAACATGGATGACAACATAATTTGCGGATCGGGCCACCAGCACCTTAGGCGTGATTACAATTTCTCATTCTGATATGTAATCGCTACCTTTTATTTTTCGGACTACCGTACTATCGTATGTCGGCTGTGTGCACCTTTGTTGTGCAGAAGCTGGGTGTAATGATTAAACCTTTTAAGTAATAAAACTCCCTTTATCGAAAAATATATTGGCTGCTTTGACAGACAAGTAAATGAACTGTATGGAATGGCTGATAAGTCGGCAACTTTATCAAAGTATGCACAAGATCAAATATTTACAACCACACACGATAACAGAATATATATCCATTCATTCACAACTACAGCATCTTGGAGTATCATCTAGCTCATGTGATGGACAGCACTACTGTATCCAAGATTACAAAATCAGAAGATTTAGAATTTACTACCACAAACCTTATGCTTTCAAATGAACAGTATCCACATGCTTCCAGGCTTATAGGATTGCAATAAGAAATGAAGGAAAGATGACCAGGAAGAGTTTATGAGGATAGATAGCACTTATTTTTAACCTGTAATTTCACTAGAAGGATGGCTTATCTTCAGGTGGACTGGGAGCAGGAAAATGACATTTATCAGGTGGTTAAAGCTGCAAGAGAGTATTCTTGGCTTGCTGGTATATTTGGAGGATTAGAAATGCGAAGATTTTTCAACATGTTAGGTCTTCCTTTGCAGCCTGGCGCTAAAATTCCATCCATGACATTACCTAACATGTGTATAGGTTTAACTCAACACTCTCTGGCAAATTCAACATCTGGATTATTCTTAGATCTTGTATAGGTTTGTAAATATTTCTTGTATCCTTGTACATATATAATTTTGAGGTGAAATAAAATTGAAACTGTGGGGCTTTTGCCTCACAGTAAGCATTACAAAAATGCATAAAAACAAATATAAGCAGAGTAAACATTACAGTCAGAGAGTGCAAGGTAAAATCTACTTCATTCAACAACCACATCATATTTTTGGAGAAAGATTCTTGATCTGGAGCGTTTTGGACAACTGATATGCTTTAGGTCACAAATCATACACATTTCTTGTTCTTCTCTTTTGACAGATTAGGCATACAGATACCTTATATCTAGACATGAGCGCAGCCAACATGGAGAAGTACAAGGGGGCAAAGAAACCCGCAAAGCGAGCGGTGAGCGAGGCAAGGGGTCGGGCGTATGAGGACCTCTACCAACGTCTAAGCACGAAGGAAGGCGAAAGGGACATCTATAAGATGGCCAAGATTAGGGAGAGGAAGACGAGGGATGTCAACCAAGTCAAATGCATAAGGACGGAGCGGATCAACTTGTTGTGAAAGATGAAGAGATCAAACGTAGATGGCGAGAGTACTTCGATAACCTGTTCAATGGAGAGAATGAGAACTCTACCATTGAGCTTGACGACTCCTCGGATGATACCAGGAGACGCTTTGTACGGCATATCCAGGAGGCTGAGGTTAAGGAGGCTTTGAAGAGGATGAAAGGAGGCAAGGCAATGGGCCCTGATGGTATCCCATTGAGGTGTGGAGAGGCCTTGGAGACGTAGCGATAGTATGGCTAACTAAGTTTTTCAACCTCATTTTTCAGTCAAACAAGATGCCCGAAGAATGGAGGCGGAGTACACTAGTGCCAATCTTCAAGAACAAGTGGGGTGTCCAAAGTTGCACTAATTACCGTGGAATCAAGTTGATGAGCCATACAGTGAAGCTATGGGAGAGAGTCATTAAGCACCGCTTAATAATATTGACAAGCGTGACCAAAAATCAATTTGGTTTCATGCCTGGGAGGTCTACCATGGAATCCATCTTCTTGGTACGACAACTTATGGAGAGATACATGGAGCAAAAGAAGGACCTTCATATGGTGTTCATTGACTTGAGGAAGGCGTATGATAAGATACCACGGAATGTCATGTGGTGGGCCTTGGAGAAACACAGTTCCAACAAAATACATTACCCTCATTAAGGATATGTATGATAATGTTGTGACAAGTTTCGAACAAGTGATGACGACACCGATGGCTTTCCAATTAAAATAGGACTGCGCCAGGGGTTAGCTTTGATCCCTTATCTTTTTTACTTTGGTGATGGATGAGGTCATAAGGGATACGCAAGGAGATATCCCATGGTGTATGCTCTTTGCGGATGATGTGGTGCTAGTCGACGATAGGGGTTAATAGAAAGTTAGACCTGTTGAGGCGGACTCCAGAGTCGAAAGGTTTTAGGCTTAGTAGAACTAAAACTAAGTACATGAGGTGCAGTTTCAGTACTACTAGGCACGAGGAGGGAGAGGTTAGACTTGATGGACAGGTAGTACCTGAGAAAGACACCTTCCGATATTTGGGGTCTTGCTCTAAAATGATGGTGATATCGATGAAGATGTGAGTTATCGAATCAAAACTGGTTGGATGAAGTGGCGCCAAGCTTCTAGCGTCCTCTGTGACAAGAGAGTACCACAAAAGCTAAAAGGCAGGTTCTATAGGATGGCGATTCGACCTGCGATGTTGTATGGCGCAGAATGTTGGCCAACCAAGAGGCGACATCCAACAGTTCGATGTAGCAGAGATGCGCATGTTGAGATGGATATGTGGCCACACAACCGGGTCGGAATGATGATATACGAGAGAAAGTTAGAGTAGCTCCGATTTTCAATGAAATAAAACGCAAAGCTTCGCAGGCCTCCGGAAGCGCCAGTGCATAGCGGACGGATAAAGCGTGATGAGATTGTTAAGAGGGGTCGTGGTAGACCAAACTTGACATGGGAAGAGCATGTTAAGAGAGATTTAAAGGATTGGAATATCACCAAAGAACTAGTCATGGACAGGGTGCGTGGAAGCTAGCTATCCATGTGCCAGAACCATGAGTTAGTTTCGATATCTTGTGGGTTTCACCTCTAGTCTAGCCCAACTTGCTTGGAAATGAAAGGTTTTGTTGTTGTTGTTGAGCCATAGCGATACCGAGACACATCCATGTCACTTATGGTAAAGGAAATGAAAGTCAACAAGTTCTTTTCTTCACTTTTATGCTGGAGATCCAAATTTCAAATGATAGTTTGCAAGATTTGCATGAGAGACAGTCTGACGTAGTCTAGGAAGGTCAGTAGGAAGAACATAATATCAAAAGAGTGAACTTGGTATCAATGTTAAATGCACAATTTACATAAATGTGATAAGAACTGCTCCGTATCAATGTTGCATACCTTAAGCTGTGGATGTGCAAACTCAAATTGAAAAGCAGATAAGTAAGTCGGGACCAAGACATGTACGCCCATGCGAAACCCAGAATGTGATATTCAGGGAATGAATTGCCAGTGTCAACGTGCCATGAACACTAGAAAGATGAAAACAGCATCTCATATGTTTTAAAACACAAAGCATGCACCATTTATGGTTCTGGGTTTTCCTTATAGTACTTCCTTCCTGGCAAACTCCCATAGCATTTCAGTGATGTGGGACTTCACAAGTTCACATCACTCAACTCAAAACAGCACTTCCGAATGAAGTATGTTAGCGCAATAACGTAAGAAGCTAAAACGAACCTGAATCCAGAAGAAAACATGTTCGGCATGGTTGATAACTTGATATGAATTGCCACTGCTAGTTTCACGTGCTCAAGGGGCCAAGCCAACATTCAACATTTCCTGAAAAGGTACTGCGAGTTGTTCATCCTCTTCCAAAATGCAGATGTGCTTTCCTAAAAGGAAAAAAACAAATGGAACCAGAAGGTACTACAACACTCAATGCAGGATTCATTGGAAATACCCAGTGTGATAGTCTGGGACTGAAGATTACAGATAGGTAGATTACTTAGTAGGGAGTTGTGGGTCCAACAGATAATCATAATCAATTTACCACGGAGTAGATTTCTTAACTATACAACCTCCGATCCATATTAATGGGCTCAACTTTATCTAGATACGGATGTATCTAGTTAAGTGTTTAGACTAGATGCATCCGTATCTAGACAATGTTGAGTCCATTAATATGGATCGGAGGGAGTATATTTATCTCATAAGTGCTACTGTTTTTACTCTGCAACAAGTTACTTTGTCAAGCTGAATTTCCCGTGTCACTATCCCAAGCCCCAACAATACGTTCAAGGAAAGAAAGCATGGGAATAACAACATCCTAATCACATTAGGGTCGCCCTAAACCTCATACGACAAGGCAGCCTGTACTCTTTTTTAAAGCTTCATCAGCATCGCCACAGCACACTTACATATAATACCATGTTCACCATTCTTCGTGCAAGTCTAGACGTCACATGTGCTCACGTGGACGCTTGTACAGGACAGTCTCCTCCTCAAGCTCAGCCCCGGCGTCACTCACCAGCACCCACACCTCAGAGATTTTCTCGACGGCACCATCAAAGAGGTCGACAGTGGTGAACGCCCGTGACGTGGGTGCCATGGATCCTGATCCTTGGAGCCCGTCTTTTTCGCTAGTGGAGATCACAGCAGGGCTGCTTTCTGCCACCTGTTTCACCCTAGGCACAACCGCTCCATTTAGATATATGGTCCGGTTGGCCCCGAAGGCGATCATCTTCCTGAGGCCTTCCCCATAGGCTAGGCTCTTGTGCATGTGCCCGAACACGACAAGCGGGATTGAAACACCGGTTTCCCTTTGCAGGTCAGATATCGCTTGTTCCAGATCTGTGGAGGTTGCCATATAAAGCAACTGCTTCAGAAAGGGGTAACTATGGGGGAGAGTACCGTCATGAATAGTACAAGACCTGGGTCACCATGATCACCACCACCAGCTACCCAATCCCGCCCGCAGATATCATCCATTCTTGAACCTAGACCTGCGTAGCCATGATTAAAGGTAGGCTTGTTAGGAGACAAAACATGTTAGTGATGAGTTCCATAAGATATCTGTACAACTTGGTTATTCGAATGTTCAGAAGACCTGTTGGTCCATTATGTGCGAGTAGTATGACAGAATGCTCCTCTGGTGCAGCTGTGGCAGCATCGTATATCTTCTTTGCACTTCCTGCCATATCATCAACACCGTACCTACACGATGATCGCACAACCAATGAGAGGTCATGGATTATAAGTTACAGTTATGACTTATGAACAACAGCATAAGTTCTATAGAAGAGGGTGACAAAAGAAAAAATGGTCTGTGATATACTTCTTTTAGAAGATGAAGCTAAAAAGTTTCCAGAATGGCAGCACCACCAAATGCCAGTAGGTGGTTCTATTATCATGTGAAATCTTACCATCTCTGTAGTGTCATCATAATGGGCAAAAGCAAGAGGTGAAGATCGTTTTCGTGAAACTTTTGGAGGCTTGGCTGTATTAATCTTAGGATTCAAAGAACGCGGACTAATAAGCAAGTTCCATAACAAAAACCAACTAAGCAACCAATTACTCTATATATCTGATCTGATGTACTTATCTTCCTAAGAGGATTTGAGATTATGACATACAACATATTACCCTTAGATTCTTATAAGAAACATTATGTAGGGCACTGGTGGACAAGGATGAGGCCATAATTGTTAGAGATAAAATTAGCGTACTTGTATTTGGTAGTTTAGGATTTGTAATCCGTCTCCTACCTTATCTCTAGGAGCGGCTTCTTGCCCTCCAATTCTGTACGCCTATATATACTCGCCCATGAGACTCAATAATACATCCATCATATTACACCAATCTCATATTTATCTCATATTTCTACATGGTATCAGAGCGGCGAGATCCTTGACCTAGCCGACGCCAAACTGCTTCCGCACCGCGCCGCCCCGGGAGGTCGATCTCCGCCAGGGGCAACCAGTAGCAGGATTCGTCCGCCGATTAGTGGTCGGCTGCCCTGGTAAGTTTTTTGTCCGGTCACGAGATCGGTTTTTCTCTCCGCCGGTCTCTTGGCCGGTTCTTCTTTTTTGGTTCGCCGATCATAGTCGGATTGCGTCGACAAACCGCCTGTCGTCTCCGCGCGCCTCTACTTCGACAACGGCATCGACCTGCACCGGCCAGCTCCTCGACGCCGGTCATCGCGGCCGACTCGTTGGCACCGACTCCACGTTGGCCAGCTCCTCCATGCCGGCTATCGCGGCAGGTCGGCCGGCTTCTGTGTCGGCCTCGGTAGGCTGCGGCGGCCAAATCGCCGGCGCCGACTCCGCACGACCGGCTCGTCTCCACCAACCACGTGACAAGGCCGGACGCGTCATCCGAGGGACGCCTCAATGCGTCGTACCCGGCTGCTCTAGTCTGCACGGTATCCATCGCCAGTTCATCTTCGTCGTCATCGACTCCGATCTGCGCGTCATCATCCCTGCCATGGCGCGTAAAGCGTCCCGTCAGCCTGATCAACCGATCATGTGGCTGTCTACGTCAAGCACGTCCCCGAGCACGCGCCTACCACCAATCGAGCTATAGACTGCCGCCGCATCGCCCTTGGTCCATGTTGATGGCTTCTAACGCGCCTTATCAGGCGTGTGCGTTGTCGGTGACACCCAGCCGCTACACCAACTTGTGCCATGCAGCTATGCCGCCCCCATCAGGCTGTAGCGTTGCTGTACGCGGTCTTCTTCGCCGTCCCCGCGCACCGACGTCCTTGGCTCCCACCGTGCCAGCTCCTACAGCGTGGGTCGCCAACGTACGCGCATGGTCTTCGTCACGCCGTCAGGTTCTTCCTCGCCTACTTCGAGTACCGTCGTTGCAGTATTACAGGTAACCTGCAAGGCCACTTTAGGCAGTCGCAGGTCCTGGCGACTACATCTTCTCCAAGCGTCCAGCATAACGACTCCAGTTCGCCGCTGCCTTTGCCGCCTTCTACGTCTTCGTCCACCAACCTCGTCGCCAGCGTCATCATCCCCGTTCCCGACTACGTCTACTCCGACATTCCGCGGACTGCATCGGCACCTCCCTCTTCGTCGCTCTGCGCCCCGCAACCGTCTAGGAGGCCTCCTCTACTAGTCCCTCCGACATTGGCGCATGGTTCACGGTGGTCCCTGCCCCTGCACGCACGATACTGGCAACACCGGTGTGTGCCTTCGTCCCCGATTTGTCTCCGGATCTGGCAAGCTCGGGTCGGCGCCTCGTCTTCATCGGCTTCGACAACATCTTCGGCATCGACTCCCTCCTCTACGACTGCCTCGACCGCGTCACCGACTTCTACAATAATAGTTTTGCACTTCATTTTTACTGCCTAGCACAAATAATCAAGTACTCCCTCTGTTCCATACTATAAGATGTTTTAGATATTCCAATATGGACTACATACGGAGCAAAATGAGTGGATGTACACACTAAATACGTTTATATACATCCAATTCTAAAAAAACTTAAACAGCTTATAAAGTTATAATACGGAACGGAGGGTTACATGATAGGAAACTAGCCTGGTGATACAACTCGGAAATTCCCTAATCTAGAACAGACTATCAGACTTTAAGCTTGGCATCTTGATGTTTATCTACTAGTAAGTATAATAAAAACCTTTTTCAAGATAAACAATTCAGTATTACTTGACGTGAGATATCTGATAGGTGTTTCCCTCTCTGTTCTCTCTAGCAAATGAAGAAAACAAGGGACTAGCATGAGCACACTGCACACCAGTTTCAGGCAACAGGTGCCTTCCTTTTCTATTATCTTTTGCAGCAACGACTGCTACACACACGCACACAGGGTTTCTACTACATCTTGGCTTGCAACTTGCTTCCCTCCATATAGGGTGCCTCTCCTTATACAGAGGGTTCAAGGTCGGTCCTACAGCATTCTAGAGCGGTCTACTACTTACTACTGCTACCCTCTCTTACAGTCGAAGAATTACATATAATCAAAAAGAGCAGAACAGAAGGACAAGATTGTTTGTAGAAACAAATTCACAGCAAAGATATACCTAACAGAATAGTTGAGAAAAATATGAATCTTTTTGTTAGTGCATCTCTTACCAACCGTTTTGAGAGAAGCTTCGGTCTAAATAACCTGTCACCCCCACAAGAAAATGGTCGCCCGCCAACAACACTCAGCTTTATTGTTGGAAAATCCAAACATTTATATCCCACATGCTGCTCACCAAGGCTGATATACATACACAAGAAAAAAGGAAAAGAGAAGATTATTGACCAAATTTCCTCCATAAAGATTATCATAGTCTGCTGAAGACTGCCGCTACCCCACCCAGATTAATCCTGCGCTTCTTCTATAACTTGGTTGGGCATTGCCGACAGCTTAAGCTGAATTTGACTGAGAAATAGTTATCATTCTTTTTGTCAATGTTTCCTAAAACAGTTTACACAACTCACTCCCTCTTAAACTTAAGTATAATTCCAACTAATTTCTTTGCGTCAAAATCAAAAGACAAACAGCTAATGAAATGGCCTAGCAGTAAAGCTAGAAGTCTTATGGTGGTTAAATTGTCATGGTACAACTGAAGAACATGCAGCAATTCTGCAAACCTGGACGACTAATTCATTGCATGTTCTTTCAAAAAGATCTCCTAAAATGCAACTCATATCATATGAAAGGATCTTACCTTTCCAGCTGAAGACGGACAAGATCAACCTTCCTGAGTTACCAAGTAAACAAGATTTCAGAAAAAACGAAGAAATGTTATTTTATATATTTTATTCTAAATGAAACTATGACTCATACTTCTCTGAAAATTGGTGTGTGCGCCAACAATCATGATTGCCAAGAATCGCCGCCTTTGGAAACTGAATATCCGAAATGCTTTTGACAAGTTGAACATTCTCATTGCCATAATCACCTGGCACAGATAGAGGAGAAAAAAGAGGAGATGACAAAAATTTATTGCATTGCATGTACTTCACAAACGAAAACAAGATTAGCAAATAGTGTAATACAGAAATAGCAGAAGAGGGGAAGGGGGGTATACCTGTAAAAAGCACCAGATCTGGCTGCATTTCAAATACAACAAGTTAGAGCTTCTGAGGATAACAAAACAAAGATAGATAATTATTGGTAGTATGGATATTTCTTTGAAAGTGCAATGTCAGTATTAGTAATGCTAAGCATGGGTGGCAAGCAAACGGAGACCAGCGCATTACTTACTACAAACATACAAGACATGCATTGCACATTGTAAAACTAGGAATAAGTCACAACAATGAAATGTGGACATAATAGTGAGATATCGAAATACAACAGACTGGATCCATAAAAATGTGCAAGGTGCAATACCTGAAGAAAATGAAGGGCCTTTGTATCTTCATCAAGGATCCAATCATCGTGCTGCAAGGTTCAGTGCATAACATCCAATTAATGCCATGTTCGCATTAATTAATTAATTAGAGTGTTACTTAGCGTAGTTCAGTGATTAAACTTAAAACATAAAAAAACACCTAAATTGCCTAGTCCATGCATTGAACACCTCCAATTTTACTCCAAACTGCTTCACTGCTGCCGTATTTGATCAGCATGACAGAGTATCGGAAAGACACTTGCCGGGAGAGATAGATTGAAGGCAGGAAACGCATCCCTCCACGACTTATTGTCACTCCCTCTGCTCTCCCTCTCCATAACCAAGCTTTCACAGAGGAGGGGGGGGGGGGGGGGGGGGGGGGGGGGGTCATATCATCTCACGCATAAACCTATTATTGGTTCAGATAGACGGGGGACCTGTCTCCGATACAGCAATCATAACACATTCAATTCGGTCATCCTACCATTAAGAACGAAATGTGCAACCATCTAAACTACGATCAAAGGCCTCTAAGACGCACACATCTCGCAACTCGCAAACACCAACGAACATCACTGAACATTAACCCCCTTGCGGCATCCAAACGGGAGGCTAGCTGAATTAATCAGGTCAGCGAGCAGAGACTCCAGTGCCCAGCCCCCTCATCGTCCAGCTCCGAATCGGCTACGCCTACGCGTACCAACCCCGTGAAGAACCCACAAGTATTCATGCCCGCGAGGAAAAGAGGCCAATCGATTTTAATACAGTAAAATTTTAAGAGGAGAGGGAGAGGAGACGGAGAGTACCACGTCGCCGACGACCGCGAGGCGGACGCGACCGGCGCCGGCGGCGGAGGAGGAGGAGGCCATGGACCTTGGCCCGGGCTTGGGCGGCGTCGCGGCAGGGGAGGAGGGGAGAGGAGGAGGGCTCCCGGGGCGCGCGCGGCTACTGCTGCTGCTGCTCCCGCCGCCGACCACGGTGAAAGGGAGCAAGACCGCACGAACATTTTTTCTTGGGTTGGAGTCGTGCAGCTGCACGCCACCATCCGGTGGATGGATGCACACTTGCGCAGTTGCGCTACACCCGTGCGCGAGCGACGCAGCGCGACACGAGAGACGTGTTGCGCGGTCATGGTCGGGGTTGTGGTCTTATTGATACTCCCTCCGATCCATATTAGTGGGCACAACTTAGACAAAGTTGTGCCCACTAATATGGATCGGAGGGAGTACTAGTTTTTTCTTTCCTCCAACGCCGCCTGCTTGCGAGAGAGAGAGATGCTGATGCGGCCCCGCTGCCCCTTGCGCCAGGCGTGCGTGTGAAGTGGTGGCGCCCCTGCTGGTAGGGATGAAAACGGAGCGGATACGGACGGAACTGAGTGGTGCCACATTTGTTTTCATATTTGTTTGCGGAAGCGGAAACGAATACAGAAACCCCAGAAACAAATACGGAAACAAAAATTGTCGGAAACAGATATGTACCGAATATGGTGCGGACACGGAACAGAAGGCGGATGTTTGCCGGATCAAAGCAACCCTTAAATAATGCACGAAAACTCAATCAAACCAACAAAATTGTCAATTTTCTAAGATGAAATAAAATATAACGAGTTATCATGATTATATAATATAGTGTGCATATGCTATGAACTTTGGCAACATTAAGAAACATCTACTATCATCCTTAACACTAGTGCTACACTGAAATGTCGAACTGCTAACGACTCGAGATGGACATGATATGCGAGTATATATGGCCTAAACACGGTAGCTTCAGATCCTTTTATTTTTTTATTCATATCATGTAATGTGCCTAAATGTTTCTACTGGAATTACTGTCCCTACTGGATGTGGAAAGCACCGCATAGCAAAAACGGAAAGTTCCGTATTACCGGAAACGGAAAGTTCCGTTTCCGTGGTCATTCCGCCGGAATCTGCTGTTCCGTTTCCGTTTCCATTTCCGCATAAAAGTTTCCGTTTCCGTTTCCGTTTCCGTTTTACAAAATTCCGTTTCCGTTTCCGTATTTCCATTCCGTTTCCGTTTTTTCCGCGGAAAAGTCGGAAAGATTCCGCTCCGTTTTCATCCCTACCTGCTGGCCCCCTTGCCGGCGTGCGCAAGCACCCGATGGTGAGCGCGCCGCTGCCAAGTGGCTCGGTGACGGTGCCCTTTGCCCTGCTGGGGTACTATTTTATTTCGACATCTACGTCGATCCGAACACGGTAAAAAAAGGGAAAAGATCTTGTTCCTTTTCTGTAACCGATCTAAAAAAATTAGATCGCGATTTGCCTTTCTTTCTACCCGAAAATTCTAAGCCTAGCACTGCTCTGATACCAATGTTAACTTCACTAGGAACATCTAGGCTAGATATAATCGGTAGATTCGTCTATACATTGCATCTGTTTAAACATGTGAGAGGAGAACAGAGAGATGGGGAGGAAGAGGGGTACCTTCTCCTTGGCTCGATGAGCCCGTCGTGCCGGCCATGGTGGAGGGTGGCCGGCGATGGCAGGGAGTGGGCGAAGTGGTGGCGGTGGAGCTTCCCGTCACTACTTCGCTGACCTAGATCGGTAGGTGTGTCGGTGGGGTGTACGGCTCACGACAAACCTCGTATTGCATGCCGCCGGGCCCCACCTCTTTATATAGCGCAGGTGACAGGGGCCGTCAACCATAGTGGGTTGGACGCCCCGATCAGGGCGCAGGTCAAAGGGCCCGGTGGGTCGTTGGGCCCACACAGGAGGAGATCAATCTAACACTATATGCGTATCGATCCTTCCTCGTGTCATCGTTGTCGCAGTGATGGGTTCATTATTCATGGATGCGCAGTGGTTGCATGCCAAGGTAGCTCCCAGGGCCAGGGCGACATGGCTCCCGATCGATCCACGCGGCTTCCGTTTGCCAACGTGCGTGGCGGACGGGCATATCAACGGTTCCACACAGATTGGTCGTGGCTGCAAGGCGGGACGCCATTTGGCGCGCGTCCTTTTTGAAGGTCTTGTCGTGACGGTGCTCTTCCTCCTCCGCCTGGACTTCTCTAAGGGAAACCCCAGATCCATCACTTGTTGGCAGCCTCGGTTACGGTGGACAGGAGAACGCGATTTGGGGTGAAAACCCTGCACCGGCCTTGGCTGATGCCGGCGCTCTCTGTCGTCGCTGCCCTCCTTGGAGGCATCGTTGTGAAGTCCTTCCCCCCATGTCTATGCTTTGCCTTCGTCTGTTCGGCGTTGCTCGTTATTCGTCGTCGGCTTGCCGGTACGCGGCGGCCGGCATGGATGTCGCGCGACTTGATCGTTGACTCGTGGGGGGGGGGGGGGTGGGAGATGCGGCCTCGGGGCCGACATGGATGTCGGAGGGGCGCTCGGATGTTCGCCTCCGGTGTCGACTCGTGTCAGGGCGTGGCCTCGGGGTCAGCGTGGTGTGTTTTGTGTTTGTATCGATTTTTGGCCAGTTTCACTTATAAACTGGCCAACTCTTTTCTACTTTACCAATAAACAGGCAAATCTTTTGCCTGATTAAGAAAACACCACACAAAAAGGCGTTTTCAACTGGCAGTCATGCCATTCACTTTGGCCTACGTGAGAATGTGAAATACAAAAACTGCTAAGTCATTCGGAATAAGCCATTTAAAATGGTATTTTGTAATCTCAGAGCCTCTAAAATTGTCAAAAATGCCAGCGTGAATGGTAATTTTGTGCTTGTGAAGAATCTCAGAGGCTAGGTTAACCAGTAGCATTTGTTCGTAATACTAGCTGCATCTTAAATGCTTCAGATCATACTCTACATAGGCTCTCACTCGATCTCTTTGGCGCATGGACCAGTCTTGTTTTAGTTACTAGTAAGTTTGCACGTGCAATGCAAGTCTCGTCTAATATAAATTTAATCAAAAATATTAACAAATCTAAATGTCAAACGTTATATTTTTCCTCTGCCAAGAACAGGAGCGTAGTAGCAGAGTACGTGGCTCTATTCAACGCCTCAGAGAACAAGCAAGCATCCACAACAGCTATCACAATAATTTCATGTATTCATCTATCGTTAGAAGGCCAGAAGCATAAAGATAGCATGGATTTGATCGTCGGGGCGGCATGCCTGCCCAAGTGAAATGGCAACCATTTTCACAAAACTAAAGGACCTTATCTTTTTATCCATAACCATATGACAACAAACTTATATTAGTTCAGAACTGAATTTTAACTCGGCAATAAATATTACACTATCCGAGCTCATGCTATTGTAGTCCTAACAACAAACTTATATTAGTTCAGAACTGAATTTTAACTCGGCTGACACACTTGACAGCCCACGTCATAACAATGTAAATAAATACAACCTGCCTGTTTGAGTCTAATCTCATTCACCCTCTCGGCAAAAAAAAAAAGATTGAGAACACACACAAAAAGAAAAGAAACGACGCGGAGCACCATCTTTTTGCATCACTATCATGGAGGTACGATGGCCCATGCCTGCTTGAAGTTTGGAAATAACCCAAGCCCATCAAGCTGAAAAGTTCTATCAAGCTATGCGATAACAACATCAGTAAATAAGATACATGCTTTAGTGCACACTACAAATCCCCTAAACGTAGGTTAGAAAATAAAAGGCATGGAGAGGAAATTTGAAAATATGATTGGTCAGAACTCAAAACGATGGATTTATACGCAGGGAATGAAGCAACCAGATCCAGCAGGAAGAGAAAAACTGAGGAAATAATGGAAACTTAATGAACTTGAGTTACGGCTGGCCGGACTGCGCTGCAGCGGATGGACGCCCAGGGAGACGAACGATGCAATGGCACCCGTGCTTGTGGCGGTTCGTCGGACTCCTGCGGGGACGTGGGCGTTGCTGGGCGCGTCAGCGGATGTGCCGTGCGGGCGGCACTGCGGGGGAGGGTAGCAGGTCATGCGCGAGCACGTCCATGGCACGTGGTTGGGGATTCAGAAACAGGTTTTCGCCCGCTTTATAAATAAATCAACATGCCAAGCAAGTCCATACACAGTTACAAACATAAGAGCGGTAAGGCCGCTTGCTGGGGGCGCAGCACAGGTAAGCCCACATGAAAAAAGCAAGAAATGGTGGTGGGGTTGGGGGGGTGGGGTGGGCGGTGGGAGAGAAACATCAAGAGAGAAAGAGAAAGAAAGCGAACAAAAAAACTAAGCCCCTCCGACGCTAGCTGGACGAAGAAGAGGAGATGCGCCGAGCGGTCTCCACCAATCTAGCGAGCATATCATCCAGCTGCCCCTGTCCCGCTGCCTAGACAACGGGTGCCACTGCTGCAAGAAAGCCAGAAATTTAAACATCGAGTCAGAAGCACGTCGGAGAAAGACCCGCTCGATCACCATCTTATTGCGAATTGTCCACAAGGTCCACATCAACGCGGCAAACACCAACCAAAAGAGGCGCCGCCTCTCACCGGTACGGTTCGCCTGGATTTCAAGGAACTCGCCAAGGTCTGAGGCCTGCCAAGCAGGCCCCAACGCCTCGTGGACGAAGTTCCATTGAAATCTGGCAGCGGGGCAGGTGAAAAGGATGTGGGTTCCCGTCTCGGGGATCCCACACATGGGGCAGAGCCCATCACCCGGCCCTGTCGCTTGCGAACCTCCACCCCTGAGGGGAGGCGGTCTCTAAGAAGCTGCCACACGAAGATTTTAATTTTTAACGGTATGGGGGCCTTCCAGAGTGGAGAGGTCCAAGCTCTAACTGGGGTACTAAAGAGACTCCGATAGGCCGACTTTACAGAGAATGTCCCAGACGGTGTCAGGTGCCATGACACGAGGTCACAGCCGCCTGGCAACGACTCCGGAAGCAAACTCCGTAACTCCGTCCAGGCTGTAGCCTCGGTAACACCGAATGTTCGTCGGAACGAGATGTTCCAAGTCCCATTGGGTATCGCTGAGGCCACCAGCAGCATCGGGTCCGCGCAGATAGCAAACAAAGAAGGGAAACTATGCAGTAGCGGGCTCCCATCGAGCCACGGGTCCAGCCAAAAGCGGGTGTCCTCTCCATTGCCAATGGAGAAGCGGACACCCTTTCTAATCTCGTGCTTGATGGATTGGATGGATCGCCAAAATTGGGATCCATCCTGGCGGTCACAGGAAAAGAGGGGGCGGCCCTGCAGATACTTTGCTTTGATTAGTTGCAGCCATAATCCCCCTCCTCTCTAAGTATCCGCCATACCCATCGTAGCATGAGTGCAACGTTCATCTTACGGGAGGATAAAATACCAATGCCCCCCATGTCTTTGGGGGTGCACACATCTGCCCATTTGACCATCTGGTACTTCTGACGACCATTTGCCGCCTGCCAGAAGAAGCGTGAGAGATCCCTGTCAAATGAGACATGCGTGCCTTCTGGGAGTATATAAACTCCCATCAGGAACATAGGTAGACTAGAGAGACAAGCGTCAATCAGGACAGTTTTGCTCGCCTTAGAGGTGAATCGCCCTTGCCAAGGCTCCGCCTTAGCTCTGACACGCTGTGTGACCGGTTCTAGGTCCTTAATAAGGATCCTAGAATCACTAATGGGCGTCCCCAGGTAAGTAACAGGAAAGCTAGACAATTTGCAATTTAGTTTGTCCGCTATCTCCTGTCGCTCATCAAGGGAGTATCTCATGATCATGACTTCGCTCTTGTCGAAGTTAATCTTGAGGCCAGACATGGCCTCAAAGCAGAGGAGAAGGAACTTGAGATTAATAATATCAAGCTCCGAACCCTCCACCATGATTATGGTATCGTCCGCATACTGGAGGTGAGTGATCCCACCTCCAGGAATAAGGTGCCCAACCACACCAGAAATGTGTCCGGCCGTCTTGGCTTTGTCCAAGATAGCCGCCAAGGCGTCACCAGCGAGGTCGAAAAGTAGGGGGGAAATTGGGTCCCCTTGCCTCACCCCACGCGAAGACCTAAAGTAAGGACCAATGTCTCCATTAATGTTTATGGCTGTGTTCCCGGACATGACGATCTGCATAATCCAGGAAATGAAGCGCTCGTCAAACCCACGACGCTCGAGGACCTGGCGAAGAAAAGCCCAGTCCAAACAATCAAATGCCTTCTGGAAATCTAGCTTAAGAAAAAACCTTTAAGGTGTCTCGTCTTGACTTCATGAACCACCTCATGAAGAGCCAGAATCCCATCATGGATAAATCGTCCCTTGAGAAAGGCGAACTGATGTGGGTGAGCCAAGCGCTCCACAACTGGCGCCAAGCGTATGGCACACACTTTGGCGATCAGACGCATGATGACATTGATCACCGTGATCGGCCTAAATTGGCGCACATCTGTGGCCCCTACAACTTTAGGGATCAGGGTAATGACGCCAAAATTGAGGCGAGATATAACCAATGTCCCCGTATAGAACTCCTAGAACATCGGCATAATCACCGCCTCAATATACTCCCAGAATTTCTGGAAGAAGGAGACCGGGAGACCATCCGGTCCCGGGGCCGAGTTGGCTTTCATCCCCGTAATGGCCCGGCGCACCTCCTCGGGACTGAATGGGAGAGTAAGCTCCCTATTCTCATCATCCGAGACTAAGGCCCCTAAGGGCCAGAAGTGCGAGGCCAAAGCCACTCCCGTGCGGGGACCCTCCGTAAATAACTCCTTATAGAAGGAGTATATATGGTCGGAGAGGTCCTGAGCCTCCTCTAATAGGAGGCCATCCGCCCATACTATGTAACCATAGTATGTGTCCTTTTGCCCATTCTCGTTGTTGCATCAAAGCGGACACCACTGTTTTGGTTGGTGCTCTTTTTATCTTGGCGATCGTGTAAAATGTATTCCCATTTATCTCGTACCCTTGGAAATTCAATACAGTCGAAGATGGTGACGCGGCCAACAAGTAGAGCTGATCTCCGACAGTGGTGTCATTCATGAGCTGTAATCGCAACCAACTGCCGAAAGTCTCCATGTGTTTTTCTTTAATCCAGGAGTCAGCCTCCCCGGGTTCTTGGAGCGTACATAATTCTTGTGTTCCTCGATATACGGAGCCACGAAGGTGGAACTTTGTAGAACTGTGTAGTGTGCTTGAGTTAAAGAATGCCCGTCCCTACATATCAGTGCTTTCTTTCCTAGCGTGCCTTTTCCACTCAGTCTCCCCTCATGCCGCGATTCAGGAACACCAATCGGCTTAAGGTCAGGAATAAAGTCAACACAGAACTCAATGACCTCCTCTGTTCCATAGCCCTTTGAGATGCTTCCTTCTGGCCTAGCACGGTTATGAACATATTTCTTCAAGACTCCCATGAACCTCTCGAAGGGGAACATATTGTGTAGAAATACAGGACCGAGAATGGCAATCTCGTCGACTAGGTGAACCAGGAGATGCGTCATAATATTGAAGAATGATGGGGGGAACACCAACTCGAAGCTGACAAGACATTGGACCACAGCCTTCTGTAAACTTGGTAGAGTTACTGGATCGATGACCTTCTGAGATATTGCATTGAGGAATGCACATAGCTTCACAATGGGTACTCGAACATTTTCCGGTAGAAGCCCCCTCAATGCAACCGGAAGCAACTGCGTCATAATCACGTGGCAATCATGAGACTTCAGGTTCTGGAATTTTTTCTGCCATATTTATTATTCCCTTTATATTTGACGAGAAGCCAGCCGGGACCTTGATACTGCTCAGGCATTCAAAAAAGATTTCCTTCTCTGCTTTGGTAAGAGCGTAGCTGCTTAAGTATTGACGCCCTTTATCCGTCTGCTTGTTGTATGGGTCTTTCATACGTTGCTGGTCCTCCCGTGCTTCTGGTGTATCTTTTGTCTTCCCATACACGCCCAGGAAGCCTAGCAGGTTCACGCAAAGATTCTTCGTCACGTGCATCACGTCGATTGAAGACCGGACCTCTAGGACTTTCCAATAGGGTAGCTCCCAAAATATAGATTTCTTCTTCCATATGGGTACGTGGTTGTCAGCGTCATTCGGAACAGATAGACTGCCAGGACCCTTTCCAAAGATTACTTCTAAATCCTTGACCATGTCATATATAACATCACCATCAGGGAGGTTAGGCTTCTTCCGGCGATCTGCCTCACCGTTGAAATGCTTGCCTTTCTTTCTTACGGCATGACTGTTCGGAAGAAATCGACGATGCCCCAGGTACACATTCTTGTTTCCCAAATGTATACTTTCAGTCTTATCTAAACAGTGCGTGCATGCATTGTATCCCTTGTTTGACTGTCCTGAAATGTTACTAAGAGCAGGCCAATCATTGATGGTTACGAACAACAACGCTCGTAGGTCAAATTCCTGTTGTTTGTGCTCATCCCACACACGTACACCTGGTTCGGACCACAACTGCAAAAGTTCATCAACTAATGGCCTTAGGTACACATCAATGTCGTTGCCGGGTTGCTTCGGGCCTTGGATGAGCACTGGCATCATAATGAACTTCCGCTTCATGCACAACCAAGGAGGAAGGTTGTAGATACATAGAGTCACGGGCCAAGTGCTATGACTGGAGCTCTGCTCCCCAAAAGGATTAAAGCCATCTGTACTTAGACCAAATCTTAAGTTCCTTGCGTCATCTGAAAATGTCGGGAACTCTCTGTCGATTTTTCTCCACTGGGACCCATCGGCGGGGTGTCTCAACTTCCCGTCTTTCTTACGCTCTTCTTTGTGCCATCGCAACAACCTGGCATGCTCTTTGTTTCTGAACAGACGTTTCAACCGTGGTATTATAGGAGCATACCACATCACCTTAGCAGGAACCCTCTTCCGGGGGGGCTCGTCATCGCCCTCAACATCACCAGGGTCATCTTGTCTGATCTTGTACCGCAGTGCATTGCATACCGGGCATTTATCCATATTCTCGTACTCCTCACCGCGGTACAGGATGCAGTCATTAATGCATGCATGTATCTTCTGCACATCTAATCCTAGAGGGCAGATAGCCTTCTTTGCTTCGTATGTAGTCTCGGGCAATTCGTTATCCTTTGGAAGCTTCGGCTTCATTATTTTCAGTAACTTCTCAAATCCCTTGTCAGAACAACCAGTCTCTGCCTTCCATTTCAGCAGTTCCAGTGTGGTACCGAGCTTTGTGCTGCCATCTTCGCAATTTGGGTACAGCAACTTTTTGTGATCCTCTAGCATGGCCTCCAACTTTAGCTTCTCCTTTTCTGTATCGCATTCTCGCTTTGCATCAGAAATGACCCCACCAAGACCATCAGCGGGCTCATCTGATGCCCGATGTTCACCTCTTTCTTCTTCAACGTCTTCCATTACAGTATCACCGCATTCCTCAGGGAACATAGGATAGTTGTCATCATCCTCCTCTTCTTCATTGTCTTCCATCCTAACCCCTCTTTCTCCGTGCTTGGTCCAACAATTATAGCTGGGCATGAAACCTCTCCGAAGCACGTGGTCTTGAATGGTTTTGGTAGAGTACTCCCTGACGTTCCGACACTTCTCACATGGACAAGGCATAAAATTATCCACTTTGTTTGCCTCAGCCACATCGAGAAATTTATGCAGGCCTGCAATAAACTCGGAACTGCGTCGTTCGCCGTACATCCATCGCATCCGTGCATCCATCTGCATCATATAATTAAGTTTATCAAATACCATTACAATAACATCTTGAATAGTGAAATGACCACCGTACATCGACACATGCAATATTTCTGTATCAATTACAGATGAAAAATAAAGTTGCTAACCTCGGCCGAGGATATCATTTTGTGTGAACTTAAGTGTGGGTCGGGCATTTCATCGAACACATCTTGTGCGTGGCAAAAAAAAAAAAACTAGCACCCACTTCCCACCAATCCAAGAAAAAAAAACAGAGGAGAGAAGAGGGGGGTGGGTTATATATAGGCAGGGGAGGGGTATTAGTCCCGGTTCGAGACACGAACCGGGACCAAAGCTCCGAGGCACGCCACGTGTCTGGCTCTGGAGCATTGGTCCCGGTTCGTGCCACGAACCGGGACAATGTCCCCAACCGAACCGGGACCAATGCTCCACGGGGGCCTAGCAGCTCGAACCGGGACCAGTGCCAGGCACTGGTCCCGGTTTTTTCTCTAAACCGGGATTAATGGCTGGGGCGGCTCTGGACCAAAGACCCATTTTCTACTAGTGAACATCATGGCGATCGCCAGCCGGGCCGCGGCAGGCTTCCACACCGCGGATGTGTACTACTCGATCACCGACACTAAGCGCGGAGCGTCCACGGGTTATAAACCTCTAGTCGCTAGCTCTGATGCGAATGTGACGGAGGTTTTGTTCTCGGAGATCAACTGCACCGCGTCCGCCATTAACGCGCCCGAGCTAGAGCTCCACGGCGCGGGGCTCGGGTCCCACCGTGAGGAGTACCAAGTCGCGTGCACGAGCTTCGACCTCTCCGGAGTAAACCTGGTACGTGTGCCGTGTGCGTGCATGCTGCAGTATCATCCGTGATTTTTTCTTTTGTCAAATATACATGCTACGGTTGGTCTCATACGCTCATATGGATTGGAGCTTTTTCTGATGTTCGACTGAAAGAAGAAGAGGATGCGAATAAACCGATCGATCAGGTCCGAGTTGCTCACTTGCCTACCTGGGCCCTTAGGGCATCTCCACTCGTCCCCCAGCGCCCCCCTCCAGGCCGAGAAATAGCGCCGTTTTGGCCCAAATAGTGCCGTTTCCTCCCAGTCGCCGCCCCCAGGAGACCAAATAGCGCAGTCTCGGCGAAATTTAGCGCCGTTTCGCGCCGGCGCACCTAAGCCAAACCCAGCGCGCCGGGGTTCGCCTGGGGGGCAAAATGCGTGCGTGGGCCAGACCTGTCGGCGAGACGAGTCTATTTCCCTCCATATTTTGGACCTTTCCCGCTGATTCGTGCCACATATACTCTCCCCATCGGCCGATCCCGCCATTTCTCCCTCAGATCTCGCCGACATGGCTCCCAGCAAATTCACCGGCCCCCGTGCCGCCGCGACGCTGTCGCTCCCTCTGCCGTGGAGGAGGTGAAGAAGCCGAGGAAGCCTAGGGCGCCGAAACAGAGGCCGCCGGGCATGACCAACGCCTAGTGGATCTCGGACGAGGCGCGCCGGAAGTCCGAGAATGCGCGCCGCCGGGAGAGGGAGAGGGTGTTGTGGGCCAAGCGCCTGGCAGAGGCTGGCGGAGGCGAAGAAGAGGTGGAAGAGGAAGAAGAGGAAGAGGAGATGGCGGTGGAGGAGCCAACCCCGGCTGCGTCTGTGGCTCCGCCGGCCAAGCTCGCGTCGCCTCGCCGACCGGCTACTCTCCATCCCCGTCGCCACGCTGGAGCGCATCCCCGCAACAGTACTCCCCTGGGAACGCCGACGCCGACCCCCATGGTGGCTTCAACCTCAACATCTCCTTCCCCTACTGCGCTCCTCCGCCGATGATGTACGCCGGCTCGCCGGGCTACACAACCTCGCCGTCGCTTCGCCGCGCCCTACCTTTCGCTCCGCAGGACGCCCGCAACCTGTTCGGCAGATTGCACGCCGACACCTATATGGAGGAGATCATCACCACCGGCTCGATGGCGACGGCGGCATGCCCGGGCTCAAACCAACACCGCGGCGAAGAAGAGGAACAACGACCTCGCTTTCCTCATGGGAGGTGACCCAGTGGCGATGGACCCCGAGGTCAGGGCGTGGTTCATGGCGCAGCGGCGCGAGATTCTCAGCCAGATCGCCCCGGCCCCGACTCCCAGCTCGGCCACTCCCACGCCCCCGCCGAGCACCGAGCCTACCGCCGAGCCGAGCACTACGGCCACTCCGAACTCTGCCCCTGCTCCGACGACCACGCCCATCGAGCTAGACGATGATGCCGAGGTGTCGGCCGGCGACCATCTGATCTGCGTATCAGAATGCGGAATGTGGTCGTTTCACCAGATCGCCGAACTGTGGCTTGATCCATTCGCCGAACTATGGCTTTTTTTGTATGATCGATCGCCGAACTCGGGCTGTTTTTGGGGGCGGGAATATGAACTTTCAAATGGCCGAACTGTGTCTTCGCTGGGGGCCGAAACGACTGGGAAACGCACCCCCAGGGCCCAAAATAGCGCCGTTGCCCCCAGGTCGGCGAAAATAGCGCCGTTTTTCGGCCCTGGGGGCAACGAGTGGAGATGCCCTATGGTTCTACTGCCGTGGCCCAGTAGTGTCCCTGTAGGGGAATGCTCTCCCAGAACTCATGCTCCTTTGCAATGGCGGATCTAGGATTTTTCCATCGGGTATGTCGCACCCAAAAAAACTATTTGCTATCTAAATAAAATTTATTTACCAATCCAATAAAAAAAATGTAAATTTGCTTGTAGTACGGTGTAAAAGCAAAAAAAAAAGTAACTCGCGGGAGTCGATTACCCTGGTTTCGCGGTCGTGGGACGCAGCGGCCGGCGAAAACCTCTAGGCGTTGTTGCGCGAGCGGCGTGCCGCCGTGCTGGCGTCCAAATTCAACTGCGATCGGTGCTCGGGGCACACACTCCTCGTCTCCTCCTGATCTGGGGGAGGGCGAGGCGTCGTGCCGGCCGGCGGCGTAGTCGTGAGCGTCTCGCCATTGGGGTTTCGATGATCGGATCGGTGTGTAATTCTGTATTCTGCAGACGTGTAGACGGTAGATCTGTGAGACGTATGAGCCGAGCAGTTGTAGTTGATCCCCTTTTCCCCCCTACTAGCCGCACGCTGCACGCACGATTTCAGCTGAACTGTTTTACACAAATCCATTGAGCTGAGCAGTTTTACAACTGATCGATCGGCCTTTTTTTTTCCCTGTACTAGTAGTACATGGTTGACTTGGCTGCAGGGTATGGCAGTGCATACCCGGCATACCAAGGACTCGTGCTCCTACAAGTCTGCGTGAATTAATTGCTCAAGGACACCGCCACAGAGGCGAGCAGCGGACGGCGGTCACCAGTCAGGGCATGGGGACGGGCGACTTTTCTTCTTTCTTTTTTTGAAATGGAGCACACTGATATTCCATTAACTTACCTCGGCGGAATCGCTGGACATGGCAGAGGTTACAATGCCAGTCACGTTGCTATATGCATGATGAATCAAGACATGCCGGCGGAGCTTCAGCCTGGGCAGCTTTGAATACTCCATTGAAATTGAAGCACGTACTACTGAAACATGCATGAGCCGACAATTGTCACTGCCGATGACAATTGGTGGGCGGAAGGGAAGGTTAGGAGGAGGGTTTAGGGTGTGTTTGGTTGGGTGGCTAGCCACCAGGTGGTTAGTGGTAGCCACTTTTTAGGTGGTTAGCCCCTCTTTGGTTTGTGGTGTTGAGTGTGTGGGGGTAACCACATTTTGATTATATTCCCTCCAAAATGTGGTTGAGGCCAACCACCCACGGCGGGCTCGCTAAAATCACTCACGAATCAGTTTTCGGTTGCTCACCTCCCTCGAAAAGCCCACGAACGACCTTATATGTTCCCTCGTTCTTTTCCCCTCCCATATGTTGTTGAACCGAGTTATTTTATGTATAATACTTCCTGAAGTGAGTTATTTTATATATAATACTTGCTAAAATGACTTCTTTTATGCCCAATACTTGCTGTAATAATTCATCTTTTTGGAAACCGAGCTACATATAGCTCGTCCTCCAAAACGCTGCTCTCACTATGACATGTTCTATTTGAAAATTGTCTGCGCTATTGAAGCATGGTGCTGAAATTTTTGTTTCTTCGTGTCTAAATGGAACGTGATGTCAAAATATATTATATTTTCGAAATTCTTATTATTCATACCATACTTTAATCGATTATGTAGCCAAATCTCATGTTGTGAGGGTATTCTCACCATCATATCAAAGAGGTTACCATATCATCCCACACCTCAAACCATGGCTACCCATAATCACTTTTTATCAATTCAACCAAACACAAAACTTGGCTAACCAACCCACACAACCAAACATGAAAAGTGGCTACCACCAACCAGGTGGTTGGGGGTACCCCCAACCACTTTTTCATAGCCAATAAACCAAACACACCCTTAGTGTTGAGAGATGTAAGAAGAGAGGATCAAAACATTACCCGTTGGATGGAAGATCTAACAGTAGTAAAACGTGACCTCGAGTGAAAAAAAAACTCACCAACTTTTATAAATAGCTATAGACGTACGTGCAACACTGGGCGTGGCTCCTCTGCAGTTCTGTTGTTACTGTACACGTACAGTACTTCAGTAAATCTGCCGTCCAATTTAATCGAACGGACCTGCTTTTATTCGTCCCTGCACATCGAATTGGAAACAAACTTGACACCAAATTTGTATCTGCACATTACAGGACTTGCAGGAGCAGCACTCGGAACGGGCGGCAGCAGCCGTGGACGAGGCCGACGTCTCCAGCCAGCACTCGGAACCGTATTGTTGATTGCTGGACAGAGAAGGTCAGCACCGGCGGCAGCCGTCGACGAAGCCGACGTCTCCGGCCGGCCGGCCTACTTGGTCACCAGTAAATTGCCAACTTGTTATATGCGTTCGATAAGCTGATTTTCCCTCCATGTCTCCTTAATCATAAGGAATTTGTTCCCAATTCGATGTGCAGTGCATGGAGGATTAAAAGCAGATCCGTTCGATTGAATTTGACGGCAGATTTACTGAAGTACTGTACAAGTACAGTAACAACAGAACTGCAGAGGAGTCACGCCAACTACAACACTAGCTACCAAATTATGGAAGATTGCACGTATTAAGGAGGCAAGTATCTGGGAGATCTTCACAACAAATGTCATTAACCATTTCAATATTTTTTCAATATGGCAAGGTGCGTACGGAAAAAACTGAAAACTTTCCAAGAGGGAAGTCCTGTAGATCGGAATTGCTTCCATATATCACACAGATCCGATCGATCGAAGATTAACCTAGCTAGATGAAATTTTGTTTCTCCTCGATTCTCTCTTCCTAGCTACGAGCACGCAATGCATGCATGCAGGCAACTTGTTTGAAGTTTTCGGACTGGCCGCCGCCGTCGCAGCAGCGTAGTGTACTAACGTTCTACGATACATTCTTGATTCTTCTTCTTCTTCTTCTTCTTCTTCTTCAGGGATCCGGCTGGTGTTCCGGCACGAGGCGGACATGTTCCGGCGGATGGGGGTGTCCGCGGTCTGCGTCATGTGCTCGCTCGTGGCAGTGGCGGCGGTGGCGTGCCTCTTCATGGCGCGGGCGCTGCGGCGGGCTGGGGCGCGGGAGGCGGCGCTCGAGGCCGACCTCGTGAGGCAGAAGGAGGCGCTCCAGCAGGCGGAGCGCAGAGCATGAACAAGAGCAACGCCTTTGCCCGTGCCAGCCATGACATCCGCTCCTCGCTCGCCGCCGTCGCCGGCCTCATCGAGGTCGCCCGGCCGGAGGCGCGGGCGAACTCCAACCTCACATACTACCTCAACCAGATGGACGTCGGCACCAAGAAGCTCTTCGGTCAGTTCCCCCAATCTAGCTCTATGCATTCCATCCATGGCCCAAGAAACGGCAGGCGCATCCATGTCCATGGCGCTAGATACGTGCCATGCATTGACTCATATATTCATATATAATATACTAGCAAAATGCCCGTGCGTTGCTACGGCATATGAAGAAAATTGTATGGATACATCAACGAAACAATTATCCTAAAATTGTGAACTGTAAAAATAATATTGATTTAAGCAGTAAAAAATAATACATCAACAATATGCTCTTTTGATTACTACACCTTCTAGAAAATATTACATTTTGTTTAAATTGGAGATGTTGGTTGCATGAATTTTGCTGATATTCCCTTTCCAAACAGGTGTCAACGATGATGAGGAACTCTAGATAGGTCGATGACTCATTTGGTTGTAAGAAAGAACAAGAAAAATCATCAGAAAAAATATCTGTTCTATGCAGCAGGGTCCTCACTCCTCTCTCCTGCAGGTGCAGCAAGCACACAAAGATATCACAAAGCTTCGCTCAATGTCTTTGCCCTCAAGCAGCACCATGCAAGTAACGCCTGTAATCTTTCCACTCTCAGGTGTCTGCTCTCCAACAAAAGCAGCCAGCAAGCAGCACAGAGGCAAACTGGAAAAGTAGCCTCGGCTCTCTTGAAGCTCTCTCCCTCTCAAACAAACATTAGTACATAACAAACTTCTCTTAATCCTTCCACACAATTTCACTCAAATATCGGCATGCAATTCTTTAATCTTCCAGCTCTTTCAAGAACCGAGAACATCTTTTTCTATTGGTGGCGCTGTTTGAATAAAGTTATTGCCTTACCACCGTCCGCCACAACCGAACTCTATCGCCTCGACGCCATGGCTGCTGGACGGTGGAGGTCGAATTGCAGCGGCCCCTTCACCCCTCGTTTCCCAGAGCGGAAGATAACGTGTGCTTGGAGGAGACGGAGAGGAGGCAAACGATGGCTGCCGGAGTCCAAGAAAACGGAGTCGAGCTCCACTCAGGGCACCTGCGCTCGATTCCTTTGGTGCGGAAAATCAGCACAGCTGCACGAACATGTTTGGAGGTCGTTAGCGGCTCTAACTACGGCACCGACGACGGCCACTGCGGCGGCTAGGGCTCTGGCTCTTTCTCATCTGATAGAGAAAAAGAAGCGCACGCACGGGGAGACAGAGTCGATGCGCTTCGGGTGAGATTATTTGTTTTATCGAACGCACGCGGAGACGATTCAAGCAGAGTTCTCGTCTGTGTCGAAGCAGAGTTTGAGTTCTCGTTTGTGTCGAAGCCGAGTTCAGTTCCTTGCTTGAGTTATCCTATACAAAGATCGTTTCAGAGTTGTACTCTGATTGACTGGGCCAGCTAACGTACGAGACCACATGAGGCCTGTTATGACAAGCTAAAGGTTGCTCGATGGCCAGGATGATCGTTTTTCTAGCGATAGGAGACCACAAAGGCTCGCTGTTTTTTTCTGCACGTACCAACCATCGTAGAGTCGGATACATATGCGACGTACCATCCCCTTTAATCACCTACGACGTACCACCAAACGGACGAAAGAAGAAACACTACTCGTATTATATAGTAGAGATATGCATGTAATTAATACAGTACATGATAACTTTTTTCTTCCATATATTCTGCACCCTGGTAATTTAGGTAATGTGTGATCATATGTACAGTTGCACAACTAATTCGTTTACAATTTTTGGTGTACAAATGTGCAACAGTTCATTGTACGATTTTTACATATTAAAATTGCACATTTTCACAATGTGCAATAAACCTATTTCTGTTCGATAAAATGAGATTAACGTTTAGGACAATACTAGTCGCACACTCACACACCACGTGTTTGTCATTATTAATTTTGCAGCTAGGCAAATATTTTGTCGAGTTTACTCTCCATCTGGTTGTTAGTGTGCGTTTTTTGATGCAAAAGTGACAAGTACCTTTATTGAGCTTATGTTGATTCATCATACATTTATGTAACACGTGTGTTGTACATGCAGATATACTGAACACGATACTGGACATGAGCAAGGTGGAGTCCGGTAAGATGCAATTGGAGGAGGTGCAATTCAGCATGGCCGACGTCCTTGAGGAATCCATGGACATGGCAAACGTTGTCGGCATGTCCAGAGGTGTCGAGGTGGTTTGGGACCCGTGTAACTTCTCCGTTCTCCGGTGTTTTTCCATCATCGGTGACTGCAAGAGGTTTAAGCAAATTCTCGACAACCTGCTCGGTAACGCCATCAAGTTCACAGACGAAGGCCATGTCGTGCTACGAGTGTGGCCAACCGCCCCATCGCTAGGACCTCCATGATAAGCACCCCTCTAGGTTCGCCCCACGCTGGCGCGTCAGCGGGTTTTGCCAGTGGCTGCTTGGAGCAAGGGAGGACGGAGCCGAGCAGAATGCTCGAAGATCACTTCAGAATGATCCCAACTCAGTTGAGTTTTACTTCGAGGTGGTTGATACGGGTGTTGGGATACCCAAGGAGAAGAGGGAGTCGGTGTTTGAGAACTACGTTCAGGTTAAAGAAGGGCATGGCGGCACTGGCCTCGGCTTGGAATAGTCCAATCCTTTGTAAGTGATATACACCTCGTTTCCATGCATGTTACAACTATCATAACTTTTGCTAGTTGCCACTTCTCTCAGTGTGGCCTAAAATTACAAAACTACACGGCTTAAAGTTTTACAAGTTGTATGCAACTTTAGTAAAAAAACAAATCGGTGTAATTTTTGCTCTATAGGCTATATATAAATCATAGTTTCCTTGTGGATTAAGATGGCTGCAATCAAAGTGTCATCATATCGCTTCTTGTGTATTTAAAACACATAGATACAATGATATTGTTTTGTGTTTTTGTGTGAGTTCGCAAGTGTGTCAAATTGGGTGGCACGTACTATAGTTTTCACTCTATCGCTTCTTGTTTTTGTTAGAATGTAAATAATTCTCAGTCGACTGAAATTTAATTAGTTCTTGGTCAGCTGACATTATTGAATCTTAGTTGCAACTCATGTTGAAACTTGTAACTAGTCCGAATCATGAAGCAATTCCAATGTCTGCGACAATTTTTCTCAATTGCAACCCCACTTCATAGGGTGCATAAACCGTAATGCAAATCCGACGGTTGTGAAATTGAATGAGTTCTATTTTTTTTTTGATAGTGGATCTTCTCCAGCGAGCGATCAACAAAAATTACAAGATGAAGAACACACGCACGCCGAAGAACAAAGAGGGAAGGAGCCCAGAACAACAGCAACAAGGCGAATAGCACAACACCGAACCTGGAGCCTTGATCCCTGAGCCACCGCAACACCTGAAAGCCACCTCTTCGTCACCGGAGAGGAAGCAGCCAGGCCGCCGCTCGGCCCCGGAGAGAGAGCAACCCCACCATTGTAGAAGACCGCATGGGCCGTTCGCCGCAGGCGACGAAACTGAGCACTTTGAACGAGCACGGCCATGGCGCATCCTCTCCGCATCCGCCCGTCTTCCATCAACCCTGCACTGAGCAAAGCCTCCTCTTTGCCGGATCCATCGCCGATAAACCACACACGTCTTGAGCTTCCCCCCTCGCCACCACGGCAGGCCAGGGCAAGACGAAGCATGGCCTTCTGAAAGCAGAGCAACCTGAACCACCCACACCCCTCGCCACCACGGCCGGCCGGAGAGGGCAGGACAGAGCTCGAAGAGACGACGAGCAGCACCGAGAACCACGCGTTGAAGCTCCTGTACAGACGGCCAGAACAGCCGCACCACCCCCAGCTCCCCCACACAGCAAGGCCAGAGCCCACCCTACTGCGGCGAAGAAAGGAGCAGGGGACAAAACTCCACAAGCCGGCCGCCGTCTTCGCCGACGACCAAAGCCGGAGAACAAAAGCTCAACAGATCGAGGGATCCGAGAGCACCTACCAGCCACAGCTCGACGACTCCGCCAGAGGCATCGCCGGGAAGGGGAACGAGCTCCGCACCACATCCCCAACGCTGCGCCGCCCCACCCTCCACGGCGACGCAACCAGGGACCCTACTACCTAAAAGCCTACAGCTATACACACGCACGGACGAGATCCGGGGCTTCCCCCCACCTCGCGATGCCGGAACGGCGCCGGAGGCGGAGGAAGCGGCGGAATCGCCGGCGAAGACTCGGGTCGCCTCTTCTCCGCCTCGATCTACTGTAGCAGGGGAAGGGGAAACGAGACACGGAACCTTTCCACTGAAATTGAATGAGTTCTATTTTAATTCTCATTCGATCAAGAATTAGCAAAACTATTATTATTATGGTCCACTAATATTTGTTCTACTTGTTTTGACAGGTTCGTTTGATGGGAGGAGAGATCAGCATAAAGGAGAAAGAGCCAGGAGAACCTGGAACGTGCTTCGGCTTCAACGTCTTCCTCAAGATCAGCGAGAGGCCAGATGCTGAAGAGGACACCGAGCAAGGGAGGACGACGTCGCCGTCGCTGTTCAGGGAACCCGGCTGCTTCAAAGGCGGGCACTGCGTCCTCCTCGTGCACGGCGGTGAGACCCGCCGCATCCTGCAGACATGGATAGAGAGCGTCGGGATGAAGGTCTGGCCCGTCCCGCGCGCCGAGCTCCTCGCCCCGATCCTCGAGAAGGCGCGCGCCGCCGCGGGCGCCTCGCCGTCGAGGCCGGCTTCGATGTCCTCGTCGCAGGGCGGCAGCGCGGGCGACTTCGACGGCGCCACCGACCGGTGCTTCAGCTCCAAGGAGATGGTCACCCAGGTCCTGCGGAACGGCAGCGGCAACCACGCCGGGCACCTCCACCCGTTCGGCCTGCTCGTCGTCGTCGACATCTCCGGCGGGAGGCTCCACGAGGTCTCCCGAGAGGCGGCGGCGAGCCTCGCCAAGACCCAGCATCAGGTGCCGTGCAGGGTCGTGTGCCTGACGGACCTCAAGACCTCCTCGGAGGATCTGAGGAGGTTCAGGGAGGCGGCGAGCTGCGACCTCGCTCTGCGCAAGCCCATCCACGGCTCCCGGCTGTGCGAGCTCCTCCAGACCATGAGAGACCTCCAGGCCTCCCCGTTCCAGCAGCAGCATCCGTATCAGGTGGGGATCACCATCAATGAAGAACTGCCGGCGGCGTCTGAAATCACGGTCGCGGCGGCGCCTCAGGGACCGCCCGGAGTTGGAGACGACAAGCCGCTGGAAGGGATGCGCGTGCTGCTGGTAGAAGACACCATGGTGCTGCAGACCATCCAGAAGAAGATGCTGACCACTCAGGGAGCAGCCGTGGAGATTGCAGGAAATGGGTCCAAGGCTGTGGCCATGTTCACCCAAGCTCTCCAGAATGCAAGTGTTGGTATTTCAGAGGATCATGCAGATGCAGTGGCATTGCCCTATGATTTGATTTTCATGGACTGCCAGGTAGTACTTTTTTCCAGCAACAACATGCCAAGCATCAATTCAGTTTTTTGTTTCGGATGATGGTTTTGACATTGCTGACAACTGTATCTTGTTTGTTTCAGATGCCAGTGATGGATGGCTATGAGGCGACGAAGCGCATCCGCGAGGAGGAAAGCCGTCACGGGATCCACACCCCGATCATCGCGCTGACCGCGCATTCTGAGGAGGAGGATCTGCAGGAGACCATCAAAGCAGGGATGGATCTCCACCTGACCAAGCCAATACAGAGGAAGAAGATTGTGGAGGCTGTATCAGGTCTGCAAGGAAGACAAAAACTGATGCTGTTCGTTCCCCCGGCCACATGATTACAGTCGAGATGTGGGGGTTTTTCAGTGATTAGGCTGCTGCTGCTGATGATGATGACGGCTTATATCTGGACATCTGGTTACTGTTATGGAATTAGTAACAGTCTTTTAGGATGTGGCATGTATCTGGTTACTGACTTACTGTTATGCAGTTAGCAGTAGTCTTTTAGGATCTAGGATCCAACTGGACTGGAGTTGAACCTCTAGCAGCAGCAGCAGCAAACTTTGGTGTTGCAGCAAACTCAGGTTTACTCTTGATCTATGTATGAGATGTGAACTCGAAAAATAATTATTGTTAAGTTGAATTTCCAGGAATTTCTTTGAATTTTTCTAGTGCAACATACAGTAGAGGTTATCATGTTGCTTTCTTAGTGCTACAGAATTTTAGTTAACATGTCACGCCATAGGAAAACCGACACAGGTTTGATTAGATGAGGACCTGACATTACAGCAATATATTTGCTACTTATGAATTGAGCTTAACTTCCATAACCTACTCTACAGGAGAAAGAAAGTACAGATTATTACAAGCCACTGAAAATCCCTAGCTAGTTGTCCCAAATATCTAGTGTACACAAGCGTAGCTGGTAAATACCCCCTAAGAATAACTGTACAATCTCCTCTTGTCTGTAGAGGACTAGCCTAAATAATACTGTAGCTCTCATATGCAGGCACCTAGTGGGAAAAGTTCGCACCCCAGGTCGTTATCGGTGAACGGCACATCGTTGTTCTCCTGCGTTGAAATCAGAATAAGACTTGAGAAGGATCTTGTAATATAGGTTTACTGAGGGTGGATCAGTGCTAGACTGCCAGTGATTTAAAAAGAAATATCCATATACAAACATAGTGGAATTTTAAGGAAAATAAATACAAGATTGGCTCTGTTGACTTTCTTACCACTTTGATTATGGAATTGAGAAGCCCGTCAAAATTGCAGCTACTGGAATTAAACCCACCCTGCAGCTTTGAAATTCCGAAATCATACGCGTCGGTCTGTTCCGGCACACTGGCATCACCATTACAGTTAAAGCCTCCATTGTTCAGCCTCTGGTTGTGTATATGGTCTTGGCTCATTCCATCCATTCTATGTCTAGAATTGCTTGCAACTCCAAAGTGCAAGTATTTTGAATGTCTCTCGATATCAGAAGGGAGCATCGTCGTACTACCAGAAGAACTAGCTCCACATATGGACTTGTTGGCTGCTATAAGGCTCCCAGAAGGGAAAACTGACACTCCTTCTGGAAACTTCCCTTTTTGGTCCATCTCTTGTTCTGGAGCCACAAAGCTAGCATCCAGTTTTGTTGCACCGACACTATCGAATGGGATTTGCAACGGTAACTTGTCAACAGAAAACCCATCATTAATTGGAAGAGCACTCTGCTGGGATATACTAGAATCCCGCAAATTAGCGGGAAGTCCGACAGACCTTTCGAGCAGTCCTGAACTAGCAGTTGGTATTCTTATTGATGGATGGGCTCCAACTTTGACATGTGTGCACTCCAGAAGCTCCACTGGTTGCAGTGAACTGCTTGTAACTCTTTGGAGTGTGCCAGACATAGTGTTAGCCAGAGCACTCCCAGAAAAGACAGAAGACAGATCATTGGTTTCTTGATGGATCCACTTCTGCTGGAGCCCAAGCGACGCGGTCAAGCCTTGCGCTAAATTTGCTTGTTGGTTTTCTTGTAAGTTCACAATGTGGAATTTATTAGCATCACCAATGCAATGACTTACTTCGCCATTGCTGCTTGCACACTGAATTGCCTTGGAAGGAGCAAGGTCCTGAAGCCCAAATGCCGTGGCACCAGCACCGCTTAGCAGTCCATGTGGATTGAAAGATGAAAGACCAGCAGAAGGGGCAAAAGGTTGATAACCATGAAGTCCTTCAAATGCTCCCATGTGCAAAAAGGGGTCTCTACCTCCAAAAGCAGCAGCAATGCTGGCTTGCTGTGATGCCACTGCACTTAGCCGTCTGAGGTATAGCCTGTACTTCTGCATGACATATAAAATCAATTGATTAGACATTGAGGCAAGTATGCATTCAGGGAATCACAATGGCAAATATTTCATGCCTGAGGTATATAACCATAAGAATTCTGAACAAGATACAGTCATGAGATAACTGTTTCCTGGTTTGGCATGTAGATTCTAGCGGAACTACATGATAGAACCTACAGATATTATAAAAAACTAGAAATTTTCTTAACCTTTTCATATCAGGCTTGTAATAAAAAAAAATCTATCAATACATCGAGATGCAAAAATTGTGTTTTCTCGATTTTTGCAAACAAAAAGGTGCACAACAGGGTTTACATATACAGCTTATGTAATCTGGACAAATGCAGGGTTGTGCCAATGTCTTCCTTCTAGCCGGTTGTGGAAGTGAAACAATGTAGGAGAAAATCTACGGTAAACTGTACAGAAGTACATACTAATTTGAACATTTTATGCTAGCCTAGTTAGATTTAATCTACTAGTCTACATGTTTGGAGGAAGAATATGAGCAAGCTGCTATTTACATTAGATATGTCCATGTTCAGGTTTTTAGAAAAGTTCAGTATAATGAGCAGAAATGTTTCTTGCATATGATTTATTCCAAACCAACTGAACATATGAAATTGCACAGAAATGGGAAGGTGAAATGATGGAAGTGCAAAGCTACAATATTTGACTCATTTTACATGAGCATGAGGACCTTGTCATGATAAAATATTTCTTCAACAAAGCAAGCCATAATACCACATTATGCTCTGGTCTGCAACTTAGGTATATCCGATACCAAATATAAGAAGGGCAAAACACACTGCATAACAAATATATATGTAAAAAAAACTTTAAGACAGTTTCCCAAAAATCTACTTTGCACATAATGCTACTTCCTCTGTCCCACAACATAAGACGTTTTAACAAGCTAAAATTGTGGATAGGAGGGAGTACCTACTAAGGCTACTTTGCACATAATGTTCATGACAAAAAATCTTTATGTGCATCACATGCTCATGAATGAAAGGAAAAAAATTCAAAGATTTAATAGTGGAAGTAAATGACATGCTACCGTACCTGCAGATGACTCGCAACGTTTTCCCTGGTGAGCTTCTCCACGTTCATAAGCTCAAGTATTCTTTTCGGTACAGCTTCTGCATCGAAACAGTAAGAGAAAGGACACAGCATCAATGAGTTGCTGCAAACCTGCAAGCACATTTAACAGAAAAGCAAAAAAGCAACGTGGGGACTGTTTTCTTACTATCAATCCCGAGATGGTTGACAGCAGCAACAAATTTCCGATGCAGCTCCACTGACCACACAACTCGTGGCTTTTTCGACGCCGAGGGCTCGTCGTTATCTTGACCATCGTTGTCCTCACCTTCGTCTTCGCTATGTGGTTCTTTCCTCTTCTTGCTGGCCATGCTACCCTGGCCAGATGAACCACAGGTAACCTGGCTTAGCCCATGGTACGAATCTGCGGTTGGCTGCTTACTAAATTCCTTGGAGAAATCAAGGTTACTGGGTTCCCGGTTACTGAACTTCCTCCTCACAACATGCTGCCACACGTTCCGAAGCTCTTCGATGCGAACAGGTTTTAGGAGATAGTCGCAGGCACCATGGGTTATCCCCTTCAGTACAGTTTTTGTCTCTCCATTTACCGATAACACTGCATGAGTTGAATGGTACTTTGTTAGCACCCATCTTGTAAACAGTGAAAGCAACATTACTCAACAATAAGCAGTACCAAGAATTAACAGTGTGCTAAGAGGAAGTTGTTAACTTACTGATGACAGGGAGGTCCATTTCAAGCCCCACGAGCTCGAGGAGCTTGAAACCGTCCATATCAGGCATGTGGACGTCGCTAATAACCAGATCAAACATGTCCTTGTTCTCCCTTAACAGGTTCAGTGCAGTAATGGCCTGGTTGGTGGTTGTGACTGTCGAGGAGGCAGCATATGCTCTTATCAGTTTACAATTGTTGAAAGCAGAGGAAGGGCACATAATTAATAAGCATTGCGTTGCATCATAAGGCTATTAAGAACTTAAGACCTCCAACATTTTCTCAAGTGAAGTATAGATTCAGAAGTATCAGAAAACATCTGTAAAATATATGGTTGTAATATGCATGTCAGAACAGGGCAGCAGTTTTTTTACTCTGCATGTGGAAACTCTTGCAACTGCAGATGCAATTAAGCAAAATAAATTACCAATTGCACTATATAGTACAATGCAAATAGCAGCAGAAATTCAGTAAGAAAGCTTGATAAGAACAGATGATTGGTGAGTGAAAGTGCACAACTAGCGGCAGGTAAGTAATATGGACCTATAACAAAATGAAGTTTCTTAAACAAAACACACAATGAAGTGCAAGCAGGTTCTGACCATGATACTGGCAGCGGCGAAGGAGGCCCTCCAGAACCTTAAGGCACACCGGGTCGTCGTCGACGGCGAGGACACGCATGCCGACGGGGAACTGGTCCCTCTCCCTCCCCATCAACCCCTTCCTGGCCTCCATCACCATGGCGTCCAGAAGCATCCCAGTTTGACCCAATTCACAGCACCTTAACAACTCTGTATGCACTACCCACTACACTGAAATGACCTTCAGGGCTCCCCAACTGGCTCAATTCGAAGCAAGAAACCTAACCCTAAGACAATAAATCCACCCAGTTGACCCGATTCCCAGCACGAATTGGGAACGATTAAGCCAACCCTGAGAAGCTAACGGCAGCCAAGAGCAAGAAAGGGAAAAACTTTCCTCAAGCCCTCAACATCAACGCCACCTGAACACGGAAGGGAAAGCTATAAAGCCCCGATCGCTGCCAACTACTACCTGTAGCCGAAATTACTCCGGGAAGAAGAAACGATCAGCAAAACGAAAAGAAGAAAGAAGCAGGTGGATTTGGATTCTGGAACACCGGTGGAGACTAGACGAGACGGTAGGAGGAGAAGCCTTCAAGAACGAACCCACTACTACTGCTCATCCATCATTATTGAAGCCGAGAAGAGGTTGGGAAAGCAAAAGGCTAAAAGGAAAGCAAGGACACACACACGCACAGAGAACAGAGGGGGAGAAAAAAAAAGCAGAGACAGACAGTGACACTCCAGGTGACCAAGCAAGCAAGCAAGACTGTGCTCAGCTCAGCTCAGCTCGGCCACACCAAGCAAGCAACCAAGCAAGCGGGGAGAGGATGATGGAGAAGAAGCCAAAACCGCAGCAGCGGCGCACTTGAGAAGGGCGTTGTTTGGGGAGGTTGAAGAGGCAGCGCGAGATGGCGATGGAAAGCAAAGTTTTGGACTCTTGGTGGACGATTTATAGGGGGGAAGAGGTGGCACGCATGGTGACAAGGCTCCTGCATATGAGGCAAGACTACAATGAGCAACTCTGGGGCCCGCGGGCCACAATCTTCCAATTCCAGTTTTGGCGCTCTCATTATTTTTCATTCCCTTTGATTTCTACCACGTTGATTTAAACTGTTACCGTGGCCCGTGGGTTGAAAAGCGAAAAGCAAAATAGTGATGGGGAAGAGGAAGAGGAAGAGGAAGAGTATGTTGTTGCTGTTTGACAGTTTGAGTGGCATGGAAAAAGATATGTTTATACCATTTTTTCTCAATCTTTATATTGTCAGTACAACCCTAGCCTACCGGGTCGCCTCGCGGGCGATCGCCCTCCGTTGCAAAAAAAAAAAGGCTTAGCCGCCGCAGTTACCTCACAGTGGTCAGCGACCTACCTTGCAGCGCCTTGGTGCGGTGGCTGGTGCTCTGGTTCCAGCGCGTCGCGATGGGGTGGGGTGGCAACCCCCGTTCTTACACGTGGAGGTCCAGGCCAGCTATAGAGGTGTCGCAGCTTTGCGTATGTCTCGGCCGGCTCTGGGCCGATCCGGCTCGTCAGCTGATGCAGGTGGCGAGAAAGGGGAGGCGACTGGCGGTTAAAACTGAGCCGACTTCGGTCACACGGACGATGACAGCATCTATGTGTTGTTACCCTCATGAAGGCATTGTCATTGCAGCTCTCGTCTCCTTGTTCGGGCTACTCCGAGGAAACCATAGATCTGGATCTTCCGGATCATACGATGATGTCGTTCGACGCCGTTCTCTCTCCTAGGGGCATCGTTTTGGAGTAGACGCTGGAGGGATCAAAAGGTGGAGTGGTGTGGCTCTACCACATCGATCACAGAGGGTCTCAGCGGCGTGGCACTGTGGAGTCTCGGCGGCGGATGTGTGATGAAGGACGCGCACAGAGTGGTGGCGCTATCTGGCATGGACGACAGACCTAGCAAGATCAATATGTTGATCCTTGTCCTGAATATGGGTTGGCGGAATAGGTGGCGGCTTCTCGAGCATGCACATGAGGTGAGCGCTGGGAGTCTGTTGGACCGGTTTGTGCTCCTGCCTCACCGTTGGGCGGCTTGTTGAGGCCTCCAGATTTACATGGTGGGGCATTGCCGTGAGCTTAGGGGCACATGACCCTGATCATGGCCACTCCCATTAACAAACTTGTAGGTTGAGTAACAAATGTCGCTGGCAAGGTGGCTTCGCATTGATCGATGACGTGGTGTTAACACATCAAATCCCATGGTTCGGTACCTAGCATTGAGATTAAGGGGGAGAGACGTGGTAGCGCTGGTAGTATCGTCGGCTGACAAGCAAGGTTTACCCAGGTTCAGGCCCCCGGAGGGTAACACCCTACTTCCTGCTTGTCTGGTTATTGATGTATGAGGTGTACAAAGGAGCTACAATGGCGTCCCGGCGAGATGCGATCTCGCTAGGGCTTTGGTGGTATGAGTATTGCGTGACCTAGATCGGCGGCCCTCCCAGCCTTTATATAGGAGGCTGGGTATCGGGGATTCGTAACCGATTAGGTTTACAGGTAAGGTAGGTTTCTACCGACTCAATCTCTACTTGTCTTGGGGAGTACGCCATCTTCTTGGGAGTCGACCAAGCACTCGGGGGCTACTGACGTGGGCCTACCCTTCGTGGGCCTTGATCGCTGATTGCTGGCAGGCCTGTTCATGGGCCTTAACTTATACGTGCACCAGGTGTCCTTATGGTGGGGCATCCGAAGGGTAGGCCCACGTCAGTAGCCCCCGAGTGCTTGGTCGACTCGAAGAATCGGGCAGGGACTCCTCCGTAAGTGCACATCATGATTTGCTTGCTTTGCAGTGTTCCTTAAAGGCTGATTATGCATTGTTTTTGTTCTTTGATCGCTAGGTGAATGCGAGTCGAGATTGCCTCGATTGTGCATGTTGAGTCGGAAATACGTCGAATAATGTTTTGCTTATTTTGCCTAGGGATAGGGGCATAGTAGGCCTGGTACACTCGACGGATCGGGACCAGTTAACTGCACTTCTGGGCAAAACCTTACTAGCCTATTTCAAGTTCGAGTCCCGGACTCAAACCCGGAACAAGCTGGTCAGGTCCGACTCAGGCCGCAGAGGTCTTACTGAGCTGGCCTGCAGCATTACTTTGCGACCTAACGCGTCCGTCAGGATTTTCTTCATGCCTGTTGACATGGAAAGTTGCAGGACAAACGCTCTAGGAGCAGGCCCCAGCCCAGCTCGACGGATCGACGGGTCTTACCTTTGCACCATGCGCGTAGCATCCAAGGTATATGCGACGGACGCAACTCGGGGAATTATGGTCGATATTTGCATAAGGTTAAGCAACCAAGTCGAGTAAGATTCGATCTGAGTCGAGTAAGCTTCAACTGCTCGTTTTGGACAACTTAACGTTTTTTATCGTAATTTTTTATCGGGTGCGCGATAGCGCTCCCGATGGGAGTAGCCCCCGAGATTGTGCTTAATTGCTTGCAGTTGAGGATAATCTCAAAGCTTTGAAACTTTTACAGCAGTCTATGAAATTTTTGATTCGCTCCCGATGGGAGTTACATGCCTCAGCCTATGAGGTGGTCGAGTGACCAATTTGGCTTAGTTCGTATATTTTTCTCAGAGTCGACCTTCTTAGTGACTCGAGTGCTTTTTTGAGCGTTGCGCTTTTGATGACGTCAGGGATGACGTGTTTGGCGACTGCGCCATCTGACAAGCGGTTGCGTGCTTGTGACGCGATAGATGGGACGTGACGCGTGGGCCCCACATGGCAGTGTTGACCGAGGACAGTGACGTTTGGACTGAATTTGACCACTCTAGCGCGGTTTTCGCGGCGACGTGATGATGGCCTCCTCGTTTCCCGTGCGTAGTGGTCAGAGTGGCCGGCGACGGTTGCTCTCCGACGCTGCCACGTATATGGCTGGATGCGCGTTGCGGCGCACGATCTCCCATCACGGTGGAGAACGGTGGCATGTGTGAATAAGTAAGGGGACGGCGGGGTGAATTATTTTCACTTGCCATATTCTCCCCGCCGCCGCTGCCTTTGCTTCTTCTTCTTCCTTTGCTCTCCACCCCCATAGCCACTGTCGCCATGACGAGGGAGAAGAGAGCTGTCGCGGCTGCCACTTCTGCCGTCGTTACTGCCGCGGCCGTCCCTGTCACGACCACAAGCGACGCGGCCCCGATGAAGAAAAGGGCCGGTGACTGGACGAGGTCCACCTTGAAGGCCTCGAAGCTTGACGGGTACCGGCGGGATGAGTGGCTTCCCTCCGCCGCGCAGCTGCCGACTCGTGTTCCCGTTGACGAGGTAAGCCCTCAACCCAGGGAGGGCGAGCGCGTTTGCTTTCACGATTTCGTGAATAGGGGATTTTCTTTCCCTATTCACGATTTCGTGCGTGCTTTGATGTACGCGTACAAGGAGCAGCTACATGATTTCACCCCCAACTCCATGCTGCACATCGCCGTTTTCTTCGTGCTTTGCGAGTGCTTTTTGGGGGTGCATCCGCATTGGGGTCTTTGGAAGAAGATCTTCAATGTGAAGAGGAATGCCGGCCCGGATGGCGTGTATGCTGTTGGCGGCTTCAACATCCAGGCTCGCAAGGAGGTCGAGTACTTCGATCTACAACAAGTCGAGTCCGCGCAGGGCTAGAGGAAGAAATGGTTCTACTTCAGCACCTAGCAAGAAGGCTGCCGGAGTTTGATGCCCATGCGCCTCTAGTCAAGACTCGAGCTTGGTTGCACCAGACGTCCACCGCTGAAGAAGCAGAGGTGAAACCTTTGATGGCAGAATTGCTGGGCTCATGAAGACTGTCGGCCGTGAAGTGAGCGGCCTTCATCTGATTTCACTGTTCATAAAAAGGGGTGTGCAGCCTTTGCGAGTGCGGGCGCACCCGATGTGGGAGTTCCAGGGCGTGCATGACCCAACGCGCCTGGCAGGAGAGGAGCCTCTACCGTCAAAGAGGAAGGTGGAAATTCGGGTTCGGGCGATCACCAAGCTGACAGCGAACGACGCCTGCCCTCTCGACTGTCCGATTGACGCGTTCGACAGCGAGCACCCGCTGCCGGAGGTATGTCTTGTCTTATGCTTTTCCCTTTACGGAAGATATGTGTTTTTGACTGAATCTTTCTGATTTATTATGTGCAGGGTCACACTTCTTCCAGGCGCTTGCCTCCACTTCCCGAAGATGGGGAGACACGGAGGTAGAGATGCTATTGGCCGAGCCGGACCTCGACGATATTTCTCTCGCCTCCGCACGCACGCCAACTGATGAGGTGGAGGAGTTCGAGCAGGAGGAAGAGGACGAGCTGCCGCCTAAGCGACGCCGCGTGGATTAAACGATGTCGACGGCGGCCAGCTCACCTCCGCTAGCCGATCATGGCGAAACTCTGGTTCCTCGTCACCTGACTCGAAAGAGCCTAGGGATGTGACTCCACTCGCGCGTTTCACCCGAGGGTGCACCGGAGTTCGTTGCGCACTTGGACTACACATGCCTTGTGAGTTCTGATGATGATGATGCAAGGTAATCACTCGCTTATTTGATCAGGTCGTATGTTTTCCCTACTTCTGTCTTCTTTGTCTGATTGCTGTTGTTCAGCCCGGACAAGGACGCTCTGCCGAAGGGTGATGCTCCACCATCGCCTACATCGTCTCCAGGAGTCGCTGCTCAAACGGAGACGCGGCAGCTACCCCAGCGAGTACGCCACCTAAGCCGCAGCAAGACGTGCCTTCTTCTTCAGGTGCTGCGCTACCAGCACACTATGATCATGTAAGTGTGCTTTGACCCTTTAAGTGTTTTATCGGGTGCGCGGCAGCGCTCCGATGGGAGTAGCCCCCGAGGCTATGTGCAACTAATTGTAGTTGGGCATAGGCTCAAGTGCCTTTGCTTTGTGTCTGGTTTCCTGAGTTTCTTGCCTTCTTTTTAGCCAATAAATTAAATTGCACCTGAACTCGCACCACTGCCCCATTTTATTTTCATGTGATACTCTCAGTGACCGTGTGCACGGTCATACGGGAAACCATTATCTGAAATTGTGCCTTTTGTGATCTTGCGAAAATAGATGGGTGATAAGGTTTTGAGAGTGTATCGACATGATTGTTCGCTTGATCAATTACATCCTTTACGGTGATGGGCGACTTCTTCGACTACAACATCATTATGGCGATGTCTAGCAACAATTGACGGGGATGTACCCTTCGTGATGGGGGGATTATAACCGGTAGGCCCATACAGAGGTAAGCGTGACCCGCCAGGCAGGAGGCCTAGCCAGGCCAGCTAACCATCAGCATGGGCCGGGTTATGTTGATGGGCCAGCAAGCTTGTTGGTAACCGGCTAGAAGGAAAGCATCTAGAAGACCCGGAGGCGGTGCAAATCACGGAGTCCAAGGCTTGGAGGACACGAAGGGCTAGAAGACCTAGAGTAGGACTCCGAGTCTAGGTAGAACCCGGGCTTACCATGTATAGAATCAGGAGACCCGGTTGTCTATATAAGCGGGCTCCTAGGTTATAGTTAGACAAGGGTTTTGACTAGACAAGCTTTACGAGATAGAGAACCAGAGAGATCATAGTTATCACCGCTACCAAGCGAACCTTGTAACCTAAATCGAGATCCGGCTCTGTTGTCGTAGCCGGGTTATCGAGATCGAGATGAATAATAGCAGAACAGAAGTAGGTCTTTATCTCCAATGGAGAGGCCGAACCTGGGTAAATCCTTGTCCCCGCAAAGCTAAACAAACTCCCAGACACCAGCTTCGCCTTGCCCTACAACTCAAGTTACCCAATGGTAAATCTGCCGTGACAACCCCACGACGTTGGCGCCCACCGTGGGCCTGCGTCCAAAGGTGTCATCATCATGGGAGAAGCTCTGCAAGGCGTCAAGGATTTCGTCTTTGGCGAGGTCACCACCAACTCACAAGGAGAGCTCATCGTCGATGATTTTGGCTGGGGGCCGGAATCAGATCTGCTAGAATCAGGTGATGTTATTCCAATTGGCAAGATTAATGTATTTGTTGGTATGGTGCGTATATCAGGATCTGCTAATGACGATGAGGAATATGAATCTGTGTCAGGAGCCGCCACCCTTGTTCAATCTGATGGGGAAGAGTCGGTAGGCACGGCAGAGCACGGGTTACCAATGGTCATGCACGAGGAACAGTCGGGAAAGCCGGCATGGATCCCGGGTGACGCATTGGAACACGAGGATGATACGGAATCAATCTTGCCCCTGTTTGAAGGCCGGTACGGGTACAACGCCGAAGAAGAAGATGAGGAGGAGCAAGAATCTAGCCCAAGTCCAGTTAGGAGGATGGCGGTTAACACCGCTCCCTCGATCAACGCGGGGGCATCACCATCAACTGTTGCCCCGCCAGCTACAATTATAGATCAACAGCAGCAACAGTTACCACAAATATTAGAGAGGGCAGACGGAGAGCCGGCTTCGGTACAGAGGAAAGTGAAAGTACGGCTTTTTTAGAAATAGTTTTGGTTTTCTCAATAACCGGACTCAGGGAGAAGAGAGGAACAATACTGCTAGTGCTCCTGCCTTGTTCAGCAACGCCTGGCCCTAGACCCAACAGCGCTTACGAGATTGGTTACCCCAGAAAATGCAGCAGTGCGAGCTATGGAGTTGGATGCAGCGCGTCGAGCTTTGGAACAGATGCGTAGAGAAGCAATGGCAGAGAAGCAGCAGCTGGAGGCTAGACAGAGGCAGATTGAGGAACAAGAAAATCGCTTCAATGACATGACTAGAGTTCACCAGAGGAGGCACCAGAGCCGGTTAGCTCAAGGAGAAAACAATATCAACCCAGCTGTATTATTCAGGACTCCAGTGGATCAACCCATTGATGTGGTTCAAGAAAACCCGGTCATTAGGACACCCGTAGAACAAAACAGAGGAACTGCTGGAGCCGGGGTCGCATTGGCCGGGACACCGGGTTTGCTCGCCGGAGGAGCCGGGGGAAATCCGGGTCTGCCACCACGAACACCGAGGTTCCACACGCCGGCGGGTCATTATTCCAATCCAGTGGATAACGTGTACGCCGCAACTTTAGCGCTCGACCGTATTCCCCTCGGAAACTCGCCAGCAGAGATTGAAACCCGGCGTGCCATTGACATGTTACGTACCGCAGTAGTGCAACAAGTTTAGTATTCGAAGGAAAAGAGTGTGCTTCATTCTACAACCTATCACAGTAAGCGAACCAAGAGCCGCCACGGAGAAACACCGCCATTAGCCGGGCCTGCCGCGGCGCAACAGCAAATCCACCCCGGCAGAACCAGAACAATCAGCAGCACCAACCCGCCCCTCCGGTTTCGGTGGCTCAGCAGATAGTCAATGGATCGCGAGCGAGAAGAGCGGCCAGCGCGAACCCGGCGGCACCTGTTGCAGGAGCACCACAAGGAGGACCCGGCACCGCGGCAGCAGCATCCATGAGTTCACCAGGTAACAATATTTTTAGCAAGTTCTTCTAACTTAGCTGGGCCAAAGTGTCTTTCAGATACCATTAGAGCGGAGCCTTTCCCTGAGAAGTTCAAGGAACCCAGTAAGATAGCCAACTATGAGCCAAGTATGGACCCAGCAAGCTGGTTGAGCAGTTATGAGATGGCAATGTGCATACGCAATGCCACAGAGAATGTTTGTGCAAAGTACATGTATCTGATGATGAGTGACGGGCAGCAAAGTTGTGGTTCAAGAGCTTACCAGAGAAATCCATCAACTCCTGGGATGAGTTGAAAACAGTTTTCGTCAAACACTTCCAAGGCACATGCAAGCGTTTGTTTTCTATTGAGGATCTTGATCGTTGTGTGCAGAAGAAAGGCGAGTCAGCCCGACACTGGATGGGCCGGGTCACGGAAATTCTTCACTCTTCATCTGGCATCGAACCCGGGAATGCGATTCAGTCAATGGAGAAGACATGCAAGTATGAGCCTCTTGTCCAGAAGCTAGGCCGGATGAAGGAGAGCAACCGGGTCAAGGCAGTCACTATGGCAGAATTGATGGATGCATGCAACAGGCACGCAGCCACGGACAAGACCCGGGATGATAATGAAGAAGAAAAGGGAAAAGGTCCTGCTAACAATGGAGGAAAGAACAACAATGGCAGTGGGAACAACAACAACAACAACCAGAATCAGTACAAGTGTGGGCACAATGAGGGGAATTCGGAGTTTGTGGCAAACACAAATGCCGGGTTTCAAAGGCAAAGAACTGAGGGAAATTACCAAGACAATAACAGAGGTTATCAGGGAAACAGTGGGAATTACAATGGAGGAAACAATTATCAAGGGTCACGCCCGACCAGTCATGTGGACGCCTTCAGGATGCCGTGTCCTCGCCATAGCAGGAACGGTAGACCCGCCAACCACTCGTTGGCCCAGTGTGTGGATCTTAACAGGTGGAAAACGAGGAAATACATAGAGCCTTGCAAGGAGCAGGCAGAGGCGGAGGACCTGGCCCAGGTGTTAACCCGGCTGCGGGACCGCTAACGGAGCAAACGCAGTACCCACCAGTAATGCAGAGCTGGTCAAAACACAAGTAATCAAGACGGGTTTCAATAGCAGCCAAAGCAACTTGGTCAATATCATATATACACCAGCGGTACGACCAAGAGGGAGCGAAAGGTGGTCAAAAGGGCGGTCAATGCAGTTTCCGCAGGAGTCCCAAGATATCTAAGGTGGTCAGAGCATACGATCACGTGGAGTAGAGCGGATCACCCGGATGTTGTTGAGCACCCGGGTCTGTTAGCTTTGGTTGTGGCCCCCAAGTGGCCGGTTTTGAGTTGAAGAAAGTATTGATGGATGGTGGAAGTAGTATCAACATCCTGTATTGGGAGACGTTTCTGCGTATGGGCCTCAAAACATCACAGCTGCAAAAGACATCCACCGTTTTTCATGGCATAGTTTCAGGGAAGTCAGCAACACCAGAGGGAAAAATTTCACTAGAGGTCGCTTTTGGCGAGTCCATCGACAACTTTCGTTCAGAGTGGCTTGTTTTTTAGGTAGTAAAATTTCAGAGTCCTTATCATGCATTGTTCGGAAGGCCGGCTTATGCCAAGTTCATGGCAAGGCCGTGTTATGTGTACCTGCAGTTGAAGATACCGGGTCCTAAGGGGATCATCACAGTTCATGGTAACAAGGAAATAGCAGCACAGTGCGAGAGGGAGACACGGCTTTGGCAGAACATGCTTGTGTGAGAGAGGAGCTAAAAGCTTATCGGTCTAATCTTGACCCGGAGGATAACACAGCATTGAAAAAACCAACAACAGAAGATGACAGGGCAAAGTTCAAAGCCGCCCAAGACACAAAGATGGTAGATTTCGTGCCAGGGGACTCCTCCAAGGAGTTCGCCATAGGGTCCAATCTTACTGACAAATAGGAAAGCGCGCTCATCGAGTTCATCCGTGAGAATCGGGATGTTTTTGCATGGACACCTAGTGACATGCCAGGCATTCCGACTGAACTCGCTGAGCACCGCTTACATGTTGATCCCAAGGCAAGGCCGGTAAAACAAGGTTTGAGGAAAATGAATGCAGAGAGAAGAAAGGCTATAGGAGAAGAGGTAGCTCGGCTCCTGGCAGCCGGCTTTATCATGGAAGTTTTTCACCCAGAGTGGTTGGCTAACCCGGTTCTAGTTCTGAAAAAGAATAATGAGTGGAGGATGTGCATAGATTTTACAAGTTTGAATAAGCACTGTCCCAAGGACCCGTTTGCACTGCCGCGCATTGATCAAATCATTGACGCAGTTGCGGGCAGCGAGCTCTTGTGTTTTTTGGATGCGTACTCAGGATACCATCAGATTAAGCTTAGTCAGGAGGATTGGGAAAAGACAGCGTTCATAACTCCGTTTGGTGCTTTTTGCTACAAAACCATGACGTTTGGATTGAAGAATGCAGGTGCAATATATCAAAGGTGTATTCAGAAGTGTTTTCATGATCAGATTGGGCGCAATGTGCATGCCTATGTAGATGATGTGGTGATCAAGACAGAGAAAGCCGGGTCATTCATTAATGACCTAAGGAGACATTTGTTAACTTGCGAAAGTACAAGATGAAGCTCAATCCTACAAAGTGTGTATTTGGTGTTCCAGCAGGGAAACTTCTTGGTTTCATTGTGTCAGAAAGAGGAATAGAAGCAAACCCGGAAAAAATCAAAGCCATACAAACCTTGAAGAAGCCTGAGGAATTGAAAGATGTTCAGAAACTCACAGGGTGTGTTGCAGCGCTAAGCCGGTTTATATCCAGGTTGGGAGAAAAGGCAATTCCATTGTACAAGCTCTTGAAGAAAACAGACAACTTCGTGTGGAATCAAGAGGCGGATGAGGCATTTGAAGCTCTCAAGAAACAGCTATCTCAAGCGCCTGTGCTCGCGGCACCGGGTCCTAAGGAGCCCATGCTGTTATACGTTGCTGCTGGCCTCAGTCTGTTAGTGCTGTGGTGGTGGTCGAGCGCAAGGAAGCAGGCAAAGAAAACCCGGTGCAAAGGCCGGTGTATTATGTCAGTGAAGTGTTATCAGAGGCAAAACAGCGGTACCCACATTGGCAAAAGCTGGTGTTTGGTGTCTTCATGGCAAGTAGAAAGTTGAAACCTTATTTTCAAGAGCATCCGATCACGGTGGTCAGTTCAATTCCATTGGCAGATATCATCAGAAACTCAGAAGCTACTGGAAGAGTTGCTAAGTGGGCAATAGAGATGGGACCGTATCATATCAATTATGAACCTCGTACAGCTATCAAGTCTCAAGCATTAGCCGATTTTCTCAATTATTGGACACAGATAAGTGCACCACCTCTTACCCCAAGTCTCAAATCTTGGGTCATGCATTTTGACGGGTCTAAACAAGAACAAGGTTCAGGAGCCGGAGTTGTTTTAACTTCTCCAAAAGGTGACAAGCTGAGTTATGTGCTGCAAATTCACTTTGATTGTTTCAATAATGTGGCAGAATATGAGGCTTTGTTGCATGGTTTGCGCATGGCAAAGGAGATGAACATCAAGCGTATCAAGTGCTATGGAGATTCAGACCTTGTGGCACAGCAAGTTTCAGGAACATGGGATAGGAAGGATGCAACAATGGCGGCTTACAGAAGAGAAGTAGATAGGGTAGCCGGGTTCTTCTCAGGCTATCAGGTGGATCACATTGATCGCAGGAAAAATGATGCTGCAGATGCTTTATCAAGACTCGGCTCACGCAGAGAGCCGGTTCCACTTAATGTTTTCTTGGATGAATTGTGGACCCCTTCAGTCAAGCTTCAAGATGAGGAAGAACTTGCATATCAAGATGACCCGGACTCGCAGTTGGTAGCAGCAATGCATGAAATTCCAGAGTGGACAGAACCATACTTGGCATATCTTCTGCGAGGAGAATTGCCACAGCAGGAAGTTATATCCCGCAAATAGTACGTAGGGCTAAGGCTTACGTGGTCATTGATGGTGAATTGTACAAAAGGAGCGTGTCAGGAGTGTTTCAGAGGTGTGTGTCTGGAACGGAGGGTCGACAAATTCTGAAAGAGATTCATGAGGGAGATTGTGGTCATCATGCATCAACAAGATCCTTAGTAGCAAAGGCATTCAGGCACGGTTTCTTTTGGCTCACAGCTCAGGCAGATGCAGAACGCTTGGTGAGCAGATGTGATGGGTGTCAAAGATATGCAAGGCAAGTTCATGTGCCGGCTTAGGAATTACGGACAATACCTTTGACCTGGCCTTTTGCAGTCTGGGGGCTTGATATGGTGGGTCCCTTTCACATGTCCCCTTGCAAAAAAACCCACCTTTTGGTTGCCATTGATAAATTCACAAAGTGGGTTGAGGTGATGCCAGTCACAAATTGTGAAGAGCTACGGCGGTTAAGTTTGTGAAAAAGATTATACATCGATTTGGGTACCCTCATAGCATCATCACAGATAATGGACCAACATGTCACTTGGGGAGATGGCAAAGTTTTGTGGAGATAATGGTATATGTTTGGATGTGGCTTCAGTTTCTCATCCACAGGCCAATGGACAAGTAGAGAGCAAATCAGGAATTACTTAGAGGCTTAAAACCACGTCTCCGGGTTCCGTGCGTCAGAGCCGCCGGGGCGTGGGTGGAGGAGTTGCCATCCGTAGTTTGGGGTATCAACACAACACCAAATAGATCTACAAAGATGACGCCTTTTTCATGGTATATGGGGCAGAAGCAGTATTGCCAAGTGACATTATTCATGATTCTCCAAGAGTGGCGGCTTATGTTGAGGCTGAGAATGAGCAGACCCGGCAAGATTCTTTGGACTTGCTCGAAGAGAATAGAGAACAAGTATTGGAAAGATCTGCAATATATCAGCAAGATTTGAGGCGGTATCACAGTCGTCGGGTTAGAACTCGCACTTTCCAGGAGGGTGACTTAGTGCTGCGATGGACGCAATCCAAGGAAGGGATGCACAAGTTATCTCCCCGTGGGAAGGACCCTTCATTATAAGCCGGAATCTACACAATGGGTCCATTATCTGATTGATGCTAGAGAAAAGTCTGAGTATGTGAACGACACAACACATTCCACTCACTCATTGGAGGAGCGTGAGCGGCCATGGAACATTGCCCAGCTGCGCCCATATTATACTTAGCATGAGGTCAAGCTATCAGATGTAATACACGATGTAACAGGCAGCAGGTTTCAGACGCGCTCTTTTTTCCTTACCAGGGTACCGATGGGGACTGGAAGGTTTTTAATGAGGCGGCTTGCTGACCTAACCTTTCATATTAATAAAGTGAAGGTTGAACAAAAGTTTTTTGTCACCGTTTTTACTTCCTAGTTATGGTTTTGTTTCCTTGAAATCAAGTTACCCGGGTCTCGAAGTTCTTTGAGACCCGCTAAGAAAGTAGAGTCTGTTTAACTTTCTAATGCATGTTTGTTCTAGTATTTTTTGTCAGTTAGTATGCCTGTTTAGTTTATAGTTTTATTTGTTCATCTTTTTGCAAAGTTGTTTGTATTATAGCAGATGCCCAAAGAGTGCGTCTCGCCAGTATATGGATCAATGGGGTAATGTTGCATAGTTAAGCCTTTACTTTACAAACATTGATCCGGGTCTCGGGGGCTCTTGCCTGAATAGCTTGTAGCTGCAATCCTGAGACCCGGCTTTTTATGCCACTAGTTTAATTCTTGGTTCTCTTGCTGATGAGTTTGATGTGACTCGCAATAAAATGGCCTGATTGCTCACCTGTAAATTCAATCAACCATGATGCCCAACTGGGACTTGGTTTGACCTGATTTTGTCAGAGAAGTTGCAACAGAGAGAATCCATGCGAAAGCCAACTCATAGTTAAAGAAATCAAAAGGTCATCAAAACCAAAGACAGGCAAACATCTGAAAGCAAAAAGCTTGACTTGGTTCAAGCAAGGTGTTATAGGTGCACAGGCGTACCAGCACAGGCATACGGATAAAAGTATTAAGTTATTACAAACTGCCCGTCAGGGCCAAATGAGACATTGTTTTTGCAGAGAAGATAAAGTGTTTGCACTAAGCATCAAGCCCACATCAGGAGACGGGTTAGTAGCTGGAGTGGTAGCCGGGTCATCTGACTTCGTGGCAGCCGGGTCATTGGTCTTCGCGGAAGCCGGGTCATCCTGCTGCTCCTTTGCTGCTGCTGCTGCTGGGTCTTGATCGCACCCTCTCCGCGCCATGTGACAAGGTAGAGAGGCTCAAAGTGCCTCTCATCATCATCTTCAACTGCTGCGCGGGAAGGAGGAGCTAAGTCTGGCGTGGAAGAGCTCGAGGCGGCTGAAGTTTTTGACACGGAATCCTTAACTTTGGAGCAGATCAATGCGGGCTGGTTCCGGGTCTATGATTTCTTCATCATTTTTGTCATACCCGTACTGCAAGGTGGAGAGCTTCATTTTGTTGGCAACTTCAGTGGCCACATGCCGGGTTTGCTTCACGGCCCTGCATAGGATTTCCTATCGAATTTGCTGCCATCAGCGTTGAACTCAGGAAAGCCGCCAATGAGTGGTGCCGGGTCAAAAGTAGGATGGTATGCTTTTGCCAGTGCAAGACCGCGCATCACGCCAGCCCTACATGCAGATCTTTTCCATAGCTCGAGCCATTTGGGCATGGTAAAAGATGGCCAAGGACTTCATGCACTGTTTTGGGAGGATTCTGCCAGTTCCGGGCTCCCTTGATAATTTCGCAGCTTCCAAAGTACAGCTGCCGCACAAGTGTGTATAGGCATTTTACCTTGTCAGCAGCTGTCTTGCGCAGAGCAGCGTCACGAGGCCCTGAATTCAAAGTGTTATTATCAGTACAAGGGTTTGGATAATGCAGACCCGGCTTATGAGTATTGTGAAAATTACAAAGTTACTCACCAACCAGAGATGCCACCATGTATTCAACCATTTTCTTCAACTTGGTTAGCTCTGCTTCGGTGGCTTCTAGGTTTGCACAAGTTTGCTTCAGTTGCGCATTCCAGACTTCCTCATGGTCCTTCATGTCCTGGCGCAGATCGGAGTTTTCTTTCTTTATCTTGGTCATGCTTTGCTCCAATTCCCGGAGATGTTCTTCCGCTGAAACCCGGGCGTTAGATTCAGCCTCAAGTTTTTCCTTGAGCCGGGAAATTTCTTGCTCGGCCTTGGTGGCGTAATCCTGGGAGGTACAGTTGAGCAACCATGAGATAGGGTCACAACAAAAATGATGCAGTTAGGTCTCAAGTCACTGATGAAAGTAAACCGGGACTTGAGGGGTTACTGTTGCAGTTTTTAGTGCTATAGAAGATAAGTAGTTGTGAGTCCCGAGTTGCTGAAGGCAAGCTAACCCGGAACTTGGGGGCTACACAATCGAGTTTTTATCAGAGATGTTTTGAGTGGAGTCCCAGGTGGCTGTGGACAGCTAACCCGGCACTTGGGGGCTACACTAGTCAAAAGTTTTCTTCCAGGCAAATTATAAAAGTCTCAGGTGGCTGTGGACAGCTAACCCGGCACTTGGGGGCTACTCAGTTTGAAGTTAAAAAATTCGAATCAATGAAGTCCCAGGTTGCTGCAGGCACACAACCCGGCACTTGGGGGCTACAGGATTTGAGTTTAACAGTTTATGCGTAAAAGAAAGATGTTCATGCAGAAATTTTAAGTCCCAGGTTGCTGCAGGCAGACAACCCGACACTTGGGGGCTACAGTATTTGAATTTCTATTTTTAATAAGTTGTTATAAGCACCAAGTTCATCAGCAAGTGATAATCTTAGAGCTTGGGGGCTACACAGTGTATGGCTATACAGTGAAAAGCAGGTATATGTAAGAAAGATTACCTCGTAATGCTTTTTCATTGTGGAGACAAGGTTAAGCTCAACGTCCTTGTGCTGAGCGAGCTGGGTGAAATATTCATCACGGAGAGCCGGCATGGAAAATCCAGAGGTGGCAATTCAGCATAGAGAGCCGGGCTTTTGCCATGAGCAGCAGAAGTCGGCTTTGTCTTGGGAGCAGGTACTTTGGCAATCACAGTAGAGGTTCCTTCAATCGGGACTTGGCGAGACCCGGTCATTTCAACATCATCTTCCTTGGTTCCCGAGACTTGTGCCGGTGATTGTTCAGTCAGAATGGCCTCAGGTGCTCGAGGAGGAGATGGCGTAGAAGATGTGTTTGGAGCCGGGTCTTTAATTGTCTCATCCATCTGAGCCGGCTCGCTGGCAGGTGTTTCTGGTAAGGTAGGCTCTGTTGCGGCCGGAGGAGGAGAAGGAGAATCTGGGTCATCCTCCAGAGTAGCCTTAGCTCTGAAAAAAGAGAAATGACCTTAGTGTCAAAAATATGTGAAGGAAGTATATAAAGTAGCAAGTTTATCTTACCGGTGTTGATCTGGAAGTCGTCCGGCGTGCTCACGCTATCTGAAGAAGAAACTGATAAAGATTGGGACTTAGCAACCCGGTATCTTCCAGCTAAAGGAAATGATTCGGTAGGAGATTTTTGAACACCGGCTTTCGAGGTGTGGCAATATTGGGAATACCTGCGAGAAGTGGGTCTGTGCTGGCAGATTGGCGGGTCCTAGGTTTCTTGGGAGTATTTTGTTCTTTCTCCTGCATGGGTTGTTTCGAATAAGAAGAGAACTTGGGATCAAGAAGGAAGCGAGAATGTGGCACCTTTGCTACAGCTGCCCGGGTCCTCTTTCTTTGAACAAGGGGTTCGCTGTCAGAAGCACTGGGAGAAGTTTGGGCGACCGGTTTATCTTGTGGTTCTGAATTAGAAGTTTTCGGGTTAGACAGTTTTGGCTGTTTTACAGATGTGTCATTGTTGAGAAGGTTGAGGAAAAGTTGGCCGATGGAATCAAGCTCACCTTCATCAGAATCAGACCCGGCCTCCACATCTTCTCCCTCTTTCTCTTCAGCTTCCTCACCATCAGGAGTGGGAGGTGGAGTCTCAATTTTCCACCAGTCACTGTCATCCTGGGAATGAGAGGAATCCGGGTTAAGAAATGAGAAGTATGAGTGCAGAAGTAAATTCAGAAGTGTTTTAATGAGATAGCAAAAAGACGAATTACCTTAGGAGCTGGGTTTGTAGCGCAGAAGGTTGGGAGACCATCTTCCTCGATCTCAGCTTTGGTTTCCCCAAGCTGGGTCTTGATGGTTTTGATCAGTGCTTTCTTGGGAAATTCCGCAATAGAGTATCGGAGGGAATCAGTAAGTTTGCCAGAATATTTGCAGAAAAGTTTGCTTCGGATGCTGAGGGGTTGGATTCTCCATCCCATCCAAGTCTTGATGAGATCAGTGCCCTTTAAACCGTGCGCACAAGCACATTGATTTTGTGAAGAAGGGGTTGTAACTTAACCCGGTCTTCGTCAGATGCATAAGAGTTTTGGTTATCAGTTAGAGCCAGTTGGTCTACTGAATAACCCGGCAAGCGAGGTTCCTTGGCAGGTGAAGTATCTTTACAATAGAAGAAGGTTTTTTGCCAGTCTTTGGTGTGGCTAAGAAGTTTTAGAGCTGGCATAGGGCTATTATGGCGGCGTTGGATGGAAACGCCACCACATTGCAGCAAAGGGCCATCAGTATGTTCACGTTGGGGTTTGCAATAGAAAAGCTCAAGGAAAAGATTGAAGTCAGGAGGAATTTGTAGATAAGATTCGCAAAGGACGGTGAAGTTGCTTATGTTTAAGACAGAATTGGGGCCAATATCTTGCGGCCTAAGGCCATAGTGTCTCAGAACGTTCCGGAAGAAAAGAGAACCCGGGGGTCGAAAACCCCGGGTTACGTGCTCAGTGAAGATTATCACCTCGTCCTTGCCGGGTTGAGGTCGAATCTCATTGGATGCGCCGCGCCAGTGGATGACGTTTTGCTGAGGAAGAACTTGAGCCGTCACAAGTTCTTGCAGTTTCAGATCTGTGGCTTTTGACTTGCCCCAGTTAGCGGAGATCGCAGATTGCGGCCGCGGTTTCTTCCCGTCGCCGGGGCGGCGGCGCCGCCGCCGTCGTTTTTCTTCTTTCCCCGATTTTTGGAGCAGTTTTGGGTGCCATGAAGATTGAGGCAAATGGAGGCAAGAAACGAGAGGATTAAGAAAGGGAAACGTAAAATGCGGCGGAGAAAAAGGTGCGGAGATTCGAGTCAAGAGGAGAAGAGCTCGTACCATGGATGATGAACTCGAAGGTTCGCTCGGTGGTGCGGCCGATGAAGATCTCAGATCTAGGGTTAGCTCGGGCTGGCGCGAGGTTGAAGACGACGATGCGGGTGACTGGGGAAAGTGATTCCCAGTCACCGTGTCCGCGTATTTATAGCCACAGTGAAAAAACCCTAGGGGCATTGTGGTAAAAGTGAATGGATAAGGATATTTGACCAGGGGTCAACGACAAATGGATAAGACAAAAGGAATATTCTCAGGCAAAAATCTGAGACGAGATATGGATAGAGAGTGATTAAAGTTTGACTAAAAATTGACTGACGTTTCGTATGCTCATCAGGCTGAGATTTTTGCTAAGTGTTGAGCGTAAACCCGGAGGCATATGAACCCGGTGTATTTAAGCCGGGTTACGATATGGACCGCCAAGAAGATTGGCCTAGCTAAGGAAAAAAGCAATGTAACCTGACATTTAATTTATTATATGTTATTTCTTATTTTCAGGAGGCTAACCCGGACTGCAAGGTTAGCGGCTCACTCCCAGAGATGAAATGTGTATCCAGATGAGGAGCACGCAGACCTGGCGTCCAAGTTATCCTGGGGGCTACTGATGGGGGGATTATAACCCGGTAGGCCCATACAGAGGGAAGCGTGACCCGCCAGGCAGGAGGCCTGGCCAGGCCAGCTAACCATCAGCATGGGCCGGGTTATGTTGATGGGCCAGCAAGCTTGTTGGTAACCCGGCTAGAAGGAAAGCATCTAGAAGACCCGGAGGCGGTGCGAATCACGGAGTCCAAGGCTTGGAGGACACAAAGGGCTAGAAGACCTAGAGTAGGACTCCGAGTCTGGGTAGAACCCGGGCTTACCATGTATAGAACCAGGAGACCCGGTTGTCTATATAAGTGGGCTCCTAGGTCATAGTTAGACAAGGGTTTTGACTAGACAAGCTTTACGAGATAGAGAACCAGAGAGAGATCATAGTTATCACCGCTACCAAGCGAACCTTGTAACCTAAATCGAGATCCGGCTCTGTTGTCGTAGCCGGGTTATCGAGATCGAGATGAATAATAGCATAACAGGAAGTAGGTCTTTGTCTCCAATGGAGACCCGAACCTGGGTAAATCTCTTTCCCCGCAAAGCTAAACAAACTCTCAGACACCAGCTTGCCTTGCCTACAACTCAAGTTACCCAATGGTAACATCTGCCGTGACAACCCCACGACACTTCGGGTCCCCTACCATTGTCATACCTGGTGCAGCCAGCCGAAGGCGCACACGGTGGCCCACGAAGCACAACAAGCCACGACTTGCAGTACAAGGAAAGGACTCCAAGACGTAGTCTACTAGGACTCATGTAAACCCTACCTGGCTCCCTTTATAAAGCCAGGCAAGCCACCCCCACAGGCAATCCATACGAGGCACAACATACACGCCATAGACATAGGGAGACCACGTATCACCACATCGCCATTGCGGCCACCATGTAACATCACCATTATCATCAATACAAGATCAGACAAGCAGGATGTAGGTCTTTACCTCACAATGAGGGGCCAAACCTGGGTAAATCCCTGCTTGTCAGCCGTCCGATACTACCAGCGCGCCATCTTCTCTCCCTATACGAAACCCTAGGTATCTCACCTTGGGATTTGCCGTGGTAACCCCACGTCAATCGATGCATTGAATTGCGAGACTTTGTTGAATAATATAATAAAAATGTGTGCATCTGTTTGATGCAACAGACGTGTTTCCACCTCCCTTTCGGAAAAAATCCACCCCAACTACCTTGCCACTGCCGGAGCAGGCCATCCAATGGCGGCAGAGCGTTGTCAAGCTTTTTTGTTTTCTCTTGCTTTGGTGGTCTCTGTCCCGTCCACTTCTTTGATCTGGCTACTGTAGGTTGTCCTCGATCTGGTCCTAGTTGGCCGCCTTAGATTTAGTTTACGACAATCTCTGTGTGGGTTGGCGACTCCTCAGCGCATGTATCTCCACCTCTGGGTGCACGAATACAACCCAGATTCCGAGGTCATTGACCCGACCAATCCCAGACTTCTCCACCCGTGGTCTACATGGACATAAGCAGGGCACTTCTAAACATCTAGATTGGATGGGATCTGGTCATGCGTGTTCGTAAACCTCGGCCCATGCGGCTTTAAAGATGCGTGTTGTGTAACCCGCTTCTTCTCGGCACCATCGTGCTCATCGGCATTGTCATCTACACGTGATTGCCATGGTGCTAGCATAGTTGGGGAATGTCAAGCCAGTTATCATTGGAAGGCCAAAAGGTCTCGATGGCTCAAGTCGAGTTCGAATCTGCTAAGTAATGGTGGAGGCAGATCGGATGCGATGAAGTCTGCACTTTACAGGCCGTCTTGTGGGCATGGTTTTGTTTGTGCAAATGGCGGAGGCAGGGGGCCAGTAGGGGCCTCCCCCCCCACCCCCAGGCTTGATATTTCCTCCTAGGTCTCTGCTTTATTATGTTAAAGGGTATGTATTTTCTACCCTAGCCTCCTTATACCTGTATTTTCAACTCTACCCCCCCCCCCCCCCTGAGATAATTTTTTTATGTGTCCCCCATGCGTTTATGGGACGCTGTCCACATCAAAACCGTACGCGTGAGAACTGTGGGCCTAATGTCTGGTGATTGGCAGCAACGTCCTTGACAAGTGGGGGGCAGCAACACTAGGTCATTTAATTTTTGGTGGTGTTTTTCGAGTATCGAGTCTCAAGAAACTCTTAGATATGATATTCATTGGTTGTACCTGCCAATGGTGGACTTTTGTTGAAGGCATTGTCTAAAAATTTAAGACTTTCTCTTGCGTGAAAACACATGATTCTATGATTGTATGACAACGGTGTTTTGCGGTTCGATGTTGCCATTGGTGGTGGTTTGGACATGTCGGGTGGGCCACGTTATACCCTGAGGACTAGCCGTATATGGTATAGAGATACAAGGGCGCTCAACCAAAATTGTACCACATACGTCATGCTAGCCAATTGGTTGTTCTATCAGTTATTATCCTGGCGATTTCTACAACCAATGTACATTTGGACAAGGTGGACGTAACCTTTGACTGCAGTTTACTTAGAAAAAAGAATGTAGTAAAAGATGAGTATACATGTCTAAACTAAAATTCTCAATGTAATAGGTGTTTCTCTTATAGGCACATAATGCATCTTGAGAGAGATTCACTGGAACTAAGAATCCCAAGATAGCCGGCTAAAAAAATTGTTGTAGCATTCCCGTTGGTAAAATGTTGGGTCTGCCACTAGGTTTTGCTCCAGCTGCTGTGAGTGGTTAATCACTGTGGTAAATCGACAAGTTATTAATTAATATTATGTTGGCTCAGAGTCTAGATGTAATCGGTGTTTCGAGAGGTACAAACAATATTGTTTTCCTCGTTGGCGACTTGTGAGCCATATAATTTTTATTGTAATACTTTCTCTCAATCTTAATGGCATTCAAATCATTTGCATGTTCTTGAAGAAAAAGTGACGTACATCAAGTTTTAAGGTGTCCTCTGCTTAGCTCACTGCTTACATCGGTGGAAGGAAATACTCGCTCGCTGTCTACATCGTCGCGAGATAAACATGACATGAGATTATTAGAGTAAAATGAAACTACCTCGGTCACGCGTGCTTCCTGAACTATAACGCAATCAGCTGATCTTCCCTCCCCGTAACTAGTTGTCGACCTCGCGTGCTGTCGCTCCAATGAAAACCACAAACACAACCAGCTGAATATATAGCTGATAAGCACTGCAGCGGGTGAGCAATTCTCTTTCAAATCTGCAGTTAAGCTCGACTCCTCGATCGTTCACAATCACAAGGTTGCATGCTTCTCCTTCTCCAAAGATCAAGTCAAACTGTGTCGTTGCAAAAAACTTGCTTCAAACTGGAACCAGAGATTCAAAGATTTCATTTTCAAAGAACCTGCATAAATCCTGATCAGCGCCAGATACATAAAGCCTGATCCCATCACAGCATTACTAACTGTCTGCCTTGCTTCCCCACCACTGCGGAGAGATATTGGATGGTTGTACCTCCCGCGCGCTAGGATCTCGCGATCGATCTAGCTAATTAAGATGGAAATCTCTTTGCAACCTGTGGAGCCTTAATTAAGCTAGATATATGCTGCAGAGGACCGTGGTACGTGACGATTTCAAGGCATAATTGGTTCTATACTACCTGTTGAACTTAATAGTCCTAATTAAACCAGTGTTGGATTAGGCGGCGCCTAGGCAGCGCTTAAGCACGCTTAGGCACTAGGCGATGGACAAACGCCTCGCCTAGGGCATAAGCGGAACTCTAGGCAGCACAACTAAGAATTGTCTTCTCTAGTAAGAAATCGTATCATATTGCACTTACAAATCAAATGGAACATAATCCAGTGGCAGGTGTTAGTTGTTTAACATTCATATGCTCTAAATTATTGTGTATATATAGATATAGAATAACGCAAATATACATCTGATATAGAGACTATATACCCGCCTAGGTCACGCCTAGTGCGCTTAAGCATCGCCTAGGCGCTAGGCGAATGTCAACCACCTCGCTTACGCCTAGTGCTTTTTCCAACCTTGAATTAAACTAGTCGTAGATGGTACTCTATGCATATGCATATCAGCATATGCCACGGTCTACGTACTGTTTAAATTCCACAGCACGTACGTGCGCGCCTGCAACACTGACCAGGGGCAGGTCTTCATTAGTGCTTTAATTACTACCTAGGCAATACTGTCACGACAGGATAATGCCATATTCGACCAATATGCAATTTAATTGTTTGAGACTGTTTATGTGTATAGCACTTCTTACGAACTAGTGTATGCCATTAGTTTCTCTTTTTTGGGGGAACTTAATTAATGGTTCATTTACAACAAAGTTATAAAATGATTTTCTCGAATTAGTGGAACATGTTTTTGTAAAAACTAAACATTTTGTTAAGTTCGGTGCAACATTTTCCTACAAAATTGTAAACATGTAATTCTAAAAGTAGTGTAGAATGCACGGTGAGCTGCAAAAAAAAAAACTATGCGGGTTTTGTTGTCATTGTGGATAGAACTAGAGAGGTGGTATCTCTCGGTTGGACTAAGATCCAGTGACTTCACAAAGAGAAGTCACCAATGAACGGTATAGTATCATTACCCCCTTTTTTGACCGTTTGATCACAAACGGATGGATGGATGAATGTGAACAGTCTACAAGATGCATGTGTTACAAGGTTTCGTCTACAGTCTACGTGCTACATAACCACCAAAAAGTATCTTGCTACAATGTTTAATATTGACTGTCCATTTCCGATCTAACGGTAAAGTCACCACAGTTGGGAGCCTCTAATAGGATTCTGGAGATAGCACCAACATTATTTGTAAAGGTTTTGGTTGCCGCCTTAAAGGGCCACAATTAGTGGATCGTGGCACCCACCTTAGGGGAGGCAAGAGAAAAATAAGGTAAGCCATGGCGGCTATTAAAGAACCTTGTGACTTTGTGAGTCCACACCACTCTAACAGAGAGTAGCTTCACTTTTTTTTTCCGAAATGGGGACTCCCCGGCCTCTGCATCGATTGATGCATATGACCTTCTATTAATTTATTAAAATTCAGAGGTTACAAAAGAGTACAACTCATGGATCACATAAGGTCGATACATGTATCAACCATCTAAAAACAGGGATAACAGAAAATGGCGCTGCATCAACATGCTATTCTAAGATCAGAACGCCAATAGAGAGTAGCTTCACTTGGGAATTGAACTTTAGGAAATCTTCGCTTTCATTAAGTTGTTATTTCTTAACTCTTTTATTTACTTGTATCTAGCTTTGTATGCTTGTTTATCTTGTATATTAGATTGTTGTCCCCATATAGGTTGCTCACCTATTTGCATGATCTAGAAAATCTATATTCATATATCTCCCTAATTTGGTGTAAACTAAAATAAAATTTATAGTCGCCTATTCAACCCACCCATCTATCGAACTCTTGATCCTCTCATATAGGCTAGGGTTTCTTAAATATTACCAACGTTCCCCTAGGGGGGAGGTGGAGAAAGTGAGGCCAAAGTAGGAAAGCTATGTCCATAGATTAAGGGCAGAGAACAAGAGATATGTTGCATATTAAATGGTGGACTGGGTCGCCTTCTCGATATCTTTCTCTTGGGTATTCTTCATTTGGTTTTTTCTATAGCTCCCTCGATTTCTTTGACTTGTTGACCTTGACGAGTTGCTTGGACTTTCGTTGACTGGACTTGACTTCAAAAAATTACCATTGTGTACATGTCGTAGGACTAGGTGGGTCACAGGGTAGGACTAACTATCCCCCACCAAATTTGTTATATGGAAGATGCCCATTATTTCTTATACCACAAAGTGGTCAGGGTTGATCCCTAAACTCTAAACCACATAAGTTGAACCTTAACTTTCAGTATAAAATGGTGTTGCGGAATCGAGGGTCACTCAATTGGTTAGGTTACAAGTGGTAGAACCAGCCTACCTAGATTCAAGTCCTAGATTTGATATCGGTGCTCGCATTTACATGGATTTATTTCAGAATATAATCGGCGAAGTGGCGTGCCCGTCAACGGCGTGACGCCTGTGGTCAGTTCACCAATCTCAAGATCGGTCGGCCAAATCTCCGGAAGGTGCTCTTAGGATAGGGTGTGCATTCATGCATTCATAGGGGTCACATGCTTTTGAGTGTATGTACAATATGTGTTTTGCAAAAAAGTATTACACATGCGGTAGGTTCCCACACGCCAAGATAAACTAATATTATTTATGGGATGTTTTAAAAGTCATGTTTATGGGAAGAACTATCAAAGATTCATGTTGGCCCCGAGATCTAGTGAACCCTTTATTTTGTATAAAAAATATTTACAAGTTTTAAGATGATCTGAAAAAGAATATGGATGTAGTCAATGGTGCATCCTACAAGCATGCAAATCCACAATGCAAAGTTCTTTGTATTATGGCCTATAAAAACATAATCTTATATATTTTGGAGATTTGAAAGTGTGTATACTCAGATCCACACATTTCTCTTTTTTATGTAGCTCTAAATACAAATTATTTTAAACATAGATTTTGCATATTTGTGGAACAAATCATTGACAACATGTATGATTTTTTTCTGATTTTTTAGAAGTTCTAAATATGATTTTTGTCTTTCTTTTATAAGTAGAGAGATGAAAGATTTTTCTGGTTAGGTATGGATTGCAACTGAGAAAATATTATCTTGATTCGTTCTAACCGGGAGTTGTACATGAGGTACAACTTAGATTGAATGATATCATTTGGAGGATGTTCAAAAAAAAGAGCATGTTTATGGGGGAGACTATCGAAAATCAATCTGACTCCAGAGGTATAGTGATCCCTTCTTTTACAAAAATCAAAAAAAAAAATTACAAGATTTAAAACAATTTGGCTTTTTTGTTTTGGATGCAGGCAATGACCAATGATGCATCTGAAAAAAATGCAAAATTCTTTGTTTTATGGGCTAAAAATACAAAATATTGTATAGAGATTTGAAAGTGTGTATACTAAAATCCACAAATTTGTCATTTTTATGTATCTCTAAATATAAAGTATTTCAAACTAAGATTTTGTACGTTTGTGAGATACATCATTGACAAAATGTACGGTTTTTTTCTTCAGATTTTAAAAACTTGTAAATATGATTTAAAATAAGTAAAGAGATCACTTGAGTCAATAAAAGACAGCGGTCGTGCATGCATGGACCAACACACATATTGCACCTGCAACACCACAGGCACTAAAACCAACCAAAATGATCGATTCTTCATTTTCAACCAACCAATCATGGATGCAGGCTCGTTTCAACCTGGTATCAATGATGCGCGCATGTATGGGGAACTAAATTCGTGGATCGATGGATCGATCATCTACTCTGACTGATGTAGTTACCTCAATTTTGTCGCGTCCTTTTGGCTCACGGTGGATCGGCAATGGCGCGCTTGCCAGTTTGCAGTCATGCCGTCGAGAATCGATAGGATTTATCGCGCACAGGCTGCTCCGCTGCTAGCCAGCCCGTACTACCAATCTATTTATGGATCACAGATCCGGCGAATCTTCTTCTCCTCACAATGAATCCTCGCGTGCACGCCCTGCCCGCGTGGAGTTCATCACGTACGCGATGCGCGCGAGTACACGAACAAACGTTCAGAAATTTACGTCCCTCAGTTTTCTCACATCACATAGTTATTTTTTGAAACTTGCAAGTGCAGATCGATCACGTCGTTAGAAGTGACACGGTTCGAATCTTATACGATACTAGAAAGATACCCCGCACGTTAAGCATGAACTTTTTTCTAAAAATTTGTAATATAAACGAAAGGACATACGACGCATGCAATAGAAACAAATATCGAGAATACCCATAATTTTTGAGGAACTGGCAGCCGTTTGCCTTTCGATTAGATAGAAAATAGATTGTTTATGTACAAAGCTAGGCCAAGTCTCGCAACCGAGACAAGACCGAGAATACCATAATTGATTGGGCACAATAGTCGAAATCTATATTTAATCAATCTAGAGCATTCATATATTTACTAACCAAACTAATGATGTAGAAAATTATACAGGAAAAGGAATAATGTGAATAATTTGCGTTTATATGGATATAATATCGTTAAAAAAATATGGGATGACATGGATAGATGAATGGCACGAATAGTGGATGGTGTTGTTTAAGGAATGGATGATCCGTAGCTTGCATTTAGTGATTACCCCCTCTGCTCCGTATTATAAGGCATCTTGGACAATTTTATACGGACTAGATACAGACTAAAATGGATGAATCAACATGCTAAAATGCGTACGTATGAATCATGAAAAGGCTAAAAAGGTTTATATGTAGAAATGGAAGAAGTAATAAATATTAGTGGAATGTCATGGATTGATTGGATAAGAAAATGAATGATGTGGATATCTTGCATGCATGTTTGGATACACGTTAGTGGGTTTTTGCTTTATTAGAGATATAAATATGTGTACAAATCAGATCGAACGAAATAAGTAGTACGCACTCTGATCGTAAATGATTGACTCAAATTTGTCTAAATATGGATGTATCTAGATGTATTTTAGTGTGTATATAAGTATTTGATAAATCTGTGACAACCATTTTTGATCCCAGTAACAAACTGCATGCATGCACGAGAGCTGCACTAGATATTCAGCAAAAAAAAGCTGCACTAGATAACAAACGTATGGTATTACGGTTGGCAAGGCTGCATGCAAGATTTTGCTACGGATCAACGGATCGATCCACATCAATTAAACCTCACGATATGAATCTCCCTGCCTGTATTCACCGTATACAGCAGCAGCTGCAGGCCCATTGGTTATTGTTCATCAATGCCTCGCAAAATGGTGCGTTCTGCTCAGCAAGCAAAACTAGCTATAGCTGCGTGGAGAGATAGAGAGTGATGAAAGGGAGGCACCTGCACTTGTGTGTCCTGCGTAGGTGCGAGTACACAGTACCCATCTGGACCATGGATGGCTGAGATTGCGCAGCAGCAAATTTAAGTAGATGGATTGAGCGGGGACGGATGGTAGGAAAATTCTCGTACCTCTACACCTGAAGTTTTTTTTTTTAAATAACCAGCTCCCCTCGTCGATTTCTATTATAAATACCGCCAGTTGTTACAACTACACCTGAATCTTGCAATTAAATTTATTTGCTTCAATAGTTACCTTATTTAATTACTTTAAGAAAAACAATTATATATATGATTGGAAAAGAATGATGATTTTTTGTAAAGATAGCGTATGAACTAAATGTTAATTACATTATAAAAATAAACAAATAAAACTCTTCTTCTGGATGGACACAAATTAAACAAATGAATTTGCAATTTTGATTTAGTTATGAAGTTTTTTCTACCAATTTTTTAGAAGTTTTGCTGTTTTCTAATTTTAACATTTTGTAAGCTTATTTAGGTATTACTAAGAGGCTCGGAATATCTCCTTTTCAGAAAAATAATAGGTATTACAAAAAATAAATTTGAAAAAAATAAAGTGCTAAAGTACAATAAATTTTAAACACGAGAATTGTTGCCCTGCCAATAAATATGCCAAAACAGAACAAAACTGTGATGCTTTAAATTTAGTTGGACAGCAATGGTGGGTGGTGTACAAACCTTATATCGATTGGGGAGAAGGGCTCGGGAGGAGGAGAAGGGAGGGATGAAAGGGAGGCAAGCAAGGGGCTTGATGTGGGGTCACATGGTGGCATTTGTTTGTAACTCCTAATACAAGTCCAAGAGAAATGTCAAAGAACCGATGTGAGAAATTTTTTCAATCAACATGAATTGAGAAGAGCTGACGAGAGAAGCTCCAAATAAGGTACTCCCTCCGATCCTAAATAATTGTCGCTAGTTATGTTAGGAGTTGTACATGCTGAGTTCAATTTTCACGACACTTAGAGTGGATCGGAGGGAGTAGATGGTCTTTTTCAGTTTAAGCATCTTGAGACCTAGAGACTGTTTCCCGAGATGGAAGTAACGATGCCATATTCTGCAAAAGGGAGATCGAGGAGCTCGTTGATAAACCCTAAAAACACAAACGCACCTTGAATCCTTGATGCATGACGATATTGATTGAGGTATCGATCCATGTGGGGTGGTATCCATGGGACTGTGATGTGTGGTGGTCCTCTACGTGCAGCCGTAATTATATTTGTTGCAACATGGACAGTGAAATGAATCCGAATGGATGCGGTACGGGCCGGGCTACACCGGATTTACGGGATGCTGTTTGCTGCAACTTGGACAACGAAATGATATGGCCATTGAAGCCCCAGATGAACAGCTGATCGATCAGAAGAAACTAAACTCTGAAGTTTAAAGCATGCATACCATGCAGATGCATGCTGGTATATATTCATGGCCGGGACGCAGGACCATATATGGCCGGATTAATTTGCACACGCACTAGCCATTCATGGCGGCGGCAGGATGAGGCTAGCAGGGACCATGCGATCTGCACCCAATCTTCTCGCCATTTACTTGGCCACGCGCGCATATACAGGGAGAGGAGTAACGGGAGCAAGTACGTACTTCGTGCTTCTTCGATCGGTTCTCTTCTCCCGGCCCACGAACGCGCGGGAACGCGTACGGCGTACCATGGATCCATGGCGGACTGCACATGCATGCCATACATGCATACACAATTACACAGCGAGCTCGATCCATCGTTTTGATTCGCTCGCTCCACCGTGATCGATCTCCAATAGCACCGTGCTCTCCCTCCTCCGCCCGGACTTTTCTAAGGGAAACCCCAGATCCATCACTTGTTGGCAGCCTCGGTTATGGTGGACAGGAGAACGCGACTTCGGGGGAAAACCCTGCACCGGCCTTGGCTGATGCCGGCGCTCTCTATCGTCGCTGCCCTCGTTGGAGGCATCGTTGTGAAGTCCTTCCCCCATGTAGATGCTTTGCCTTCTCGTCTGTTCGGCGTTGCTCGTTATTCGTCGTCGCCTTGCCGGTACGCGGCGGCCGACATAGATGTCGAAACGGCGGTTCCGGTCCTTCACCTCCGCCGTGTTACGTTGAGGCCGACGTGGATGTCGGAGGGGCGCTCCGGATGTTCGCCTCCGGTGTCAACTCGTGTCAGGGCGTGGCCTCGGGGCCAGCGTGGTGTGTTTTGTGTTTGTATCGATTTTTGGCCAGTTTCACTTATAAAGTGGCCAATTATTTTCTACTTTATCAATAAACAGGCAAATCTTTTGCCCATTTAAGAAAACACCACACAAAAAGGCGTTTTCAACACGTAGTCATGCCATTCACTTTGATTCGGAATAAGCCATTTAAAATGGTATTTTGTGATCTCAGAGCCTCTAAAATTGTCAAAAATGCCAGCGTGCATGGTAATTTTGTGCTTGTGAAGAATCTCAGAGGCTAGGTTAACCAGTAGCATTTGTTAGTAATACTAGCTGCATCTTAAATGCTTCAGATCATACTCTACATAGGCTCTCACTCGACCTCTTTGGCGCATGGACCAGTCTTGTTTTAGTTATTGGCTGTATGCGTACGTAGAACAGGATCATGGAGTGGATCGCTACGCTTCTGATCCAGGAGTACAAACAGTAGCTAGGTTAACCAGTAGCATTTGTTCCAGAATCTGCCGGCCTGCCTTGTGAATGAAGAACACACCACGCCTAGATGTTTGGGCTATTTGAGGTGAAGCATGCTGCTGGCAGGAAGTGCACCGGCTATTACAATTTACAGGCTAGCGTCTACAGTGTATCGTGTACTGGTGAATCTCATGAGGATCTCTTGATCAGTGATGCATGGAGATCTTCGTTGTGCAAGATCTTAGTGGTGTCTATAATTTAATACTAGCTCGTACATGCAGCCGAGCAGAAACTGTGAAATACTGTGGTATCAGAAAACTGCAGTATGTCTTTGCCATGCACTTGAATAATTCAGTTTTTAAATACTATGGTTTACAAAAAACGGAGTTCCCAAACGGAGCCTAAGCAACCATACAATATATATGGAATGATTTTTTTTTTTTGACGGAACCTCGTCAGTGGGAGGAGTTCCCGCATTCCATTATAGAAAATTGATCCAACTAATTAGGGAAATCAGACCCAAAAACCATACAACGCGTGGTTATTTTACGGAAACCGGCAGTAACCGCAGAATGGCAATGATTTATATTTTGCAATGTTGCGACGGTTGTGTACTTCTTCTTTGATACAAAAGATTACAACCGCACAACTGCAATGTATGAAACATTTCATGCACAACACAGTGCTCCGTGTAGGGGTGGAATGGCTCGACCAGGCTCATGAAATCTCGAGCAGAGCCAGGCTCGGCTTGCCTCTTAAATTTCCCTAGAAGTTGGGCTCGCGGCTCGGTTCGGACGGCTTGCGAGCCACACCACCGATTTGTTTTTTAATATGCCTGAATTTCTGAATCGGTTCCTTGACCCCGTCCCTGCGTCCTGCTCGTGCGATTTCTATGTTTAGCCCCGCCGCCGGCCGCCACCAGCCACACCACCGACGCGGCCGCCTCCCGCCGGCCGCCGCACTTCCGCACCACATTCGCCCATGGCTCCCCGCCTCCCCCTACTCCCTGCCCCTGCTCCTCCCGTAGCTGCTCGCCTGCTCCTCTCGTAGATGCACGTGGCGTCGTCGCCGTGCTTCTAGCGGCGGCCGCCGGCTTTCCGGCAGAAGCAGGGCTCCGTCGACCGGCCTACATGCGGACCTCCAGCTAGCACTGAATCAGTCTCCCGCCATCCGGCCAACGCCCCATTTGCTTCTCCTAGTCCCCTGAGATAGGAAAAAAATAGCGCGCTACAGAAAAATAGCGCCAGCCTTAAAATATGCTATTAGCGTGCTATATCGCGCTATAACGTGCTATTAGCGAGACATTGTACATGATTTATTTAGCGAGACAATTCTTTTTTTAGAGAGTACGCGAATGCGTACCGTACTTTTATAGAAGGCAGAAAGATCTTACAAGCCTTGAATTCCTTGCGTACAAAGAAATCAGAGGGCTGAGAGATAGACTCTTTTACATCCAGAAGTAAAACCTAGGCTAACTTCTCGCGACATCAGTTTGAACTCCAGCGCCTCTCCTTTTTACAGCCTTGAGCAGCAAGGGCCGCTACCCTGTTGGGCTGAAACTGAGCCTGTGCGTTACCGAACGCGCGCACGTTTCGTTGTTTCCACAGAAACCATGCTCCAGTGCAGACCATAGTGTCAAACTCCTTCTTCCCTTCGCACTTCTACCCAACCGCTGCGCAGACCACCATTGCTCCAGCGCTGAGCTATTAGCTATAGAGGTGCTATAGCGCGCTATTTTTTTCCATGCCTGAGATGCACACGGATGCAATTAGCGTCGGGTCCCCCATGTATATGCTTTGCCTTCTCGTCTGTTCGGCGTTGCTCGTTATTCGTCGTCGCCTTGCCGGTACGCGGCGGCCGGCATGGATGTCGAAACGGCGGTTCCGGTCCTTCACCTCCGCCGTGTTACGTTGAGGCCGACGTGGATGTCGGAGGGGCGCTCCGGATGTTCGCCTCCGGTGTCGACTCGTGTCAGAGCGTGGCCTTGGGGCCAGCGTGGTGTGCTTTGTGTTTGTATGAATTTTTGGCCAGTTTCACTTATAAACTGGCCAACTATATATTTTCTACTTTATCAATAAACAGGCAAATCTTTTGCCCATTTAAGAAAACACCACACAAAAAGGCGTTTTCAACACGTAGTCATGCCATTCAGTTTGGCCTACGTGAGAATGTGAAATAAAAAAACTGCTAAGTCATTCGGAATAAGCCATTTAAAATGGTATTTTGTAATCTCAGAGCCTCTAAAATTGTCAAAAATGCCAGCGTGAATGGTAATTTTGTGCTTGTGAAGAATCTCAGAGGCTAGGTTAACCAGTAGCATTTGTTCGTAATACTAGCTGCATCTTAAATGCTTCAGATCATACTCTACATAGGCTCTCACTCGATCTCTTTGGCGCATGGACCAGTCTTGTTTTAGTTATTGGCTGTATGCGTACGTAGAACAGGATCATGGAGTGGATCGCTACGCTTCTGATCCAGGAGTACAAACAGTAGCTAGGTTAACCAGTAGCATTTGTTCCAGAATCTGCCGGCCTGCCTTGTGAATGAAGAACACACCACGCCTAGATGTTTGGGCTATTTGAGGTGAAGCATGCTGCTGGCAGGAAGTGCACCGGCTATTACAATTTACAGGCTAGCGTCTACAGTGTATCGTGTACGGTGAATCTCATGAGGATCTCTTGATCAGTGATGCATGGAGATCTTCGTTGTGCAAGATCTTAGTGGTGTCTATAATTTAATACTAGCTCGTACATGCAGCCGAGCAGAAACTGTGAAATACTGTGGTATCAGAAAACTGCAGTATGTCTTTGCCATGCACTTGAATAATTCAGTTTTTAAATACTATGGTTTACAAAAAACGGAGTTCCCAAACGGAGCCTAAGCAACCATACAATATATATGGAATGATTTTTTTTTTTGACGGAACCTCGTCAGTGGGAGGAGTTCCCGCATTCCATTATAGAAAATTGATCCAACTAATTAGGGAAATCAGACCCAAAAACCATACAACGCGTGGTTATTTTACGGAAACCGGCAGTAACCGCAGAATGGCAATGATTTATATTTTGCAATGTTGCGACTGTTGTGTACTTCTTCTTTGATACAAAAGATTACAACCGCACAACTGCAATGTATGAACCATTTCATGCACAACACAGTGCTCCGTGTAGGGGTGGAATGGCTCGACCAGGCTCATGAAATCTCGAGCTGAGCCAGGCTCGACTTGCCTCTTAAATTTCCCTAGAAGTTGGGCTCGCGGCTCGGCTCGGACGGCTTGCGAGCCACACCACCGATTTGTTTTTTTAATATGCCTGAATTTCTGAATCAGTTCCTTGACCCGTCCCCGCGTCCTGCTCGTGCGATTTCAATGTTTAGCCCCGCCGCCAGCCGCCACCAGCCACACCACCGACGCGGCCGCCTCCCGCCGGCCGCCGCACTTCCACACCACATTCACCCATGGCTCCCCGCCTCCCCCTACTCCCTGCCCCCTGCTCCTCCCGTAGCTGCTCGCCTGCTCCTCTCGTAGATGCGCGTGGCGCCGTCGCCGTGCTTCTAGCGGCGGCCGCCGGCTTTCCGACAGAAGCAGGGCTCCGTCGACCGGCCTACCTGCGGACCTCCAGCTAGCACTGAATCAGTCTCCCGCCATCCGGCCAACGCCCCCATTTGCTTCTCCTAGTCCCCTGAGATAGGAAAAAAATAGCGCGCTACAGAAAAATAGCGCCGGCCTTAAAATATGCTATTAGCGTGCTATATCGCGCTATAACGTGCTATTAGCGAGACATTGTACATGATTTATTTAGCGAGACAATTCTTTTTTTAGAGAGTACGCGAATGCGTACCGTACTTTTATAGAAGGCAGAAAGATCTTACAAGCCTTGAATTCCTTGCGTACAAAGAAATCAGAGGGCTGAGAGATAGACTCTTTTACATCCAGAAGTAAAACCTAGGCTAACTTCTCGCGGCATCAGTTTGAACTCCAGCGCCTCTCCTTTTTACAGCCTTCAGCAGCGCAAACTCGTCGGCGATAAGGGCCGCTACCCTGTTGGGCTGAAACTGAGCCTGTGCGTTACCGAACGCGCGCGCGTTTCGTTGTTTCCATAGAAACCATGCTCCAGTGCAGACCATAGTGTCAAACTCCTTCCCCTTCGCACTTCTACCCAACCGCTGCGCAGACCACCATTGCTCCAGCGCCGAGCTATTAGCTATAGCGCGCTATTTTTTTCCATGCCTGAGATGCGCACGGATGCAATTAGCGCCGGGCTGTCTGCGTCCGCCGCTCGCCATCCGTGTACAGCAGAGTACAGGATGCTCGCGTACTTCTCTTGATCTCTTCCCCACGGATTCTTTCTTTCTTTTGAAGGAATTGATTTTCTTCCTCTATTTTTCCTCTGTTCGCAATGACACTAGTCACTAGCACGAACTACTCCATATTTTTTTCTCTGTTTGCACGACCACCATGGCCGACCTCAACTAGCACAAACTGCTCCAGATTTTTTTCTCTGCTCAGGATGGACTGTTTGTTGCAATTAGCTTGAAAGTTACTGAATGGTCAGTTTGTTGCAATTAGCTTGAAGGTTAGTGAATGCAAGTGGTCAATTTGCGTTTGTGATGTATGAATGGCGACTAAGTTCATGTGTTTGTGACGTATGACTCTCTCTCTGTTTGACTAAGTGCAGGTAGACTATGTTATGATATATTCATCCTCTATTGTTGATTATAATGTTACATTTTTAGCAAATCCCATGTTAAAATTTTGTATTTCATCGTCCCTTCGAACCGGCTTGCGAGTTTCACCGAACCGGCTTGTCGAGGTTCGAGCCTTGCCCGGAAGGTTTAGTCTTGACTTGTCCGACCTTCGAGCCGAGCCGAGCCGAGCCTTGTCGAGCCCGAGCCTCGAGCCTCGAGCTTCATATCCACCCTTAGCTCCGTGTTCTATCTTCCATAAATTCATGGCTGAATGGAAAATATTCATTTCCCATTGGGCCGAGCCTTTGGGCGTGCAACCTGTACAACGGATCAGGGCCCCAAAATTTGTAGCAGCCATCCTGAGTTCAGTCCATCACGTGACGGGCCTTGTAATCCGGCCACCCACGCCTAGGCCATGCTCGGATCGCAGGTGCGATTCGCCCCGGCCGCCTAAAGCAATTTCATGGGCCACTCTAAAAGTTAGCAAAATAAGAAAGAATAGTGTTTTCAGAGGCGGCGTTTTGAGTAGTAGGTGCAGATGCACTTATTATGTAAAACATTTTTAATGTTTTTTTGAAAATGTCAAAAAATTATAGAAAAAATTCGGATACACATTAAAATATTTTGTGTTAGCACAAAAAATGTCGTGGAGAAAAGACAATTTTTGTGGCTGTATAAAAAAGACAAAAAAATGTCTCGTATAAAATCATTTTGGAGCGTTTGAATTGGTCTTTTTTGCACAGGTCAAAAAAAAGTTTTTTCATCACGTAACTTTTTGTGCTAACATAAAATGTCTTGAAGTATGTCCGAAATTTTTATTTTGAATTTTTGATATTTTCGAATTTATTTTTTGTGCAGTGTGTGCATCTACACCTGCTACCCGTTATGGATTTCCGAGTGTTTTCCTGCTTTTGCGTTTTCAAATCAGTTCTTTAATTTTTATATTTTTAAATCTGAAGACATTTCAAATCTGAAAGTTTTTAAGTTTAAATATTTTTATAAAATTTGAAACAAATTTAAATTTGAACAATTTTTTAGTTTGAACATTTTTTAAAATCTCAAAGGTTGTTCGAAATCTGAACTTTTTTAGTTTGAATTTTTTTAAATTTGAACAATTGTTGAAGTCGAACATATTCAAAATCTTAACATTTTTTCATATCCGAACATTTTTTCAAGTCTGAACAATTTTTCAAATCTGAATAATTTTCAAATCTAAAACTTTTTTCAAAATCTGAACAATTTTCGAAAATAGAAAATAAATGAAATGGAAGCAGAAAAAACAAAAAAGAAACACAAAGCAGAAATCAAAAGACAACACAGAAAAAACGCCAAAATAGGCCGGCACACTGGGTGGCTCCTTCAGCCGGCGCGAGTATGCTATGGCCCAGGAAACAGGGCCGCGCGACGTTTCTCAGTATGTTCCAAGCCTAGAGTACCTCCATGCATTCATATTCCTTCTTGACAACACTCTCGGCCTTCTCAATGTCAAAATAATTATATCATTACCAGTCTGAACCAGTAGATCAATAAAAGTGGAGTTGGACTTGGCTTAAATGAAGAATGACCATTCATCTTGTGTTTGGAGCGGTAGTTCTCACCATGCTGGCAGTCAGCTCTAAAAAAAAGTGATCGTGATGACCTGGTTCCCACAGAAAACACTATAATTACACCTACCGGTATAGTGAAAGTGGGAGAACTATGCTTGTTCAGTTCAGCATTATCAAAATACAGTCTACTGTCCTTCCATGACTTCATTTCAGCATTATCAAAATACAGTCTACCTGTATAGTGAAAGTGGGAACCTTATACTGTTCCATTTTTATATTCAGACATTCACTAAGTTTTTGTATTTCAACATATGATAAGCTCGAACTTGTGTGTATCCATCACTGCATTGTCAAGGCATTGACTCGAAGCGGAACTTAGTAGCTTACGACCATCATCATCTAAGAATACATATATTGGCTGATCATGCCCCCATATTGTTAACCACGGGTACACCCAGACCATTGTGTAAACGTCCATTCAAATTTGAATTGGGTTGAATACATAGGGAAGGGTTCCATGATATGGTTAAGATGGTATGGGGGAGGCCGGTCCCTGGTAATGACCCAATCACAAGGTGGAATAACAAAATTCGCGCTTTGCGAAAATACCTAGCTGGTTGGGCGAGACACATGGTGGGCCAATTAAAACAGGAAAAGCTTCGATTATCATCAGTTATTGATGACCTTGAGGCTTTTGCTGAAATTAGGCCGCTGTCCACGCACGAGATTGAGTTGAAAAACCAATCCAACGCGAAGATGGCGTCTATTCTTCGTGAAGAAGAGCTGAAATGGTATCAACGATCAAAAGCCCAGTTTATTTTGGAGGGAGATGCGAATACGAGATACTTTCATAGTCTGGCAAATGGCAGACACAGAAAGAAACTCATCCATTCCCTAAACCAAGATGAGGGTATGATCGAAGGACATGAGCAGCTTAAAACATATATCAAGTATTATAAAAATTTGTTTGGCAAGCCCGACGCAGATAATTTCTCGTTGGACGAAAGCAGAACAGATGACATTCCACAAGTTTCCGATCAGGAAAACGCCCATCTTACTGCTCCCTTCTCTTTGAAGGAAGTAAAGAAGGCGGTTTTCCAAATGGAACACAACAAAGCCCCAGGGCCGGATGGTTTCCCTGCTGAATTTTATCAGTCATTTTGGGAATTAATCCAACTGGACCTGATCGAGATGTTCCACGCTTTGCATGCTGAACAACTTGACCTTTTTCGCCTTAATTTCGGTGAGATTATTTTGTTGCCAAAGGTTAATGAAGCAGAAAGGATCCAACAATTTAGGCCTATCTGTCTTCTTAACGTTAGCTTCAAGATATTCACTAAAACTGCGACTATTAGGTTGAACTCGGTGGCGGATCATGTTGTGCGACCGACTCAGACAGCCTTCATGCAAGGTCGCAACATTCTTGATGGGGTTGTGATTTTACATGAAACTGTGCATGAGTTACATCGGAAAAAGCTGAATGGGGTCATACTAAAGATTGACTTCGAAAAAGCTTACGATAAAGTAAAATGGTCTTTCCTTCAACAGACACTCAGAATGAAAGGTTTTTCCGATGAGTGGCGATCAATGATTGATAGTTTTGTTTCCGGCGGAAGTGTCGCCATCAAAGTCAATGACGATGTTGGTAGATACTTCCAAACGAAAAAAGGACTACGACAAGGCGACCCACTATCACCTATACTATTTAACATAGTAGCTGATATGCTAGCCATAATCATTGAACGTGCAAAGTTGGATGGGCAAATTGAGGGGGTGGTACCGCATCTAGTGGATGGTGGGCTGTCCATTCTTCAATACGCGGACGATACGATTCTCTTTATGGAACATGACATTGAGAAATCAAAGAATCTGAAATTAATTCTTTCAGCGTTCGAGCAACTATCTGGTCTAAAAATTAACTTCCATAAAAGCGAATTGTTTTGTTTCGGCGACGCCCAGGCGGAGGCCAACCAATATGCTGAGTTATTTGGCTGTGAGGTTGGTGAGTTTCCAATAAGTTATCTAGGCATCCCAATTCATTTTAGGAGGCTTACGATTGCACAATGGAAACACGTTGAGGAAAGAATACAAAAAAGGTTGAGTAGTTGGAAAGGAAAACTACTATCCCTGGGTGGAAGATTGGTACTCATAAACTCAGTCCTAACCAATATGGTTCTGTATATGATATCCTTCTTCCAATTACCAAAGGGAGTCTTACATCGATTGGATTACTTTCGATCTAGATTCTTTTGGCAAGGGGACAACGAAAAAAAGAGGTACCGACTGGCAAAATGGGATGCAGTGTGCCGCCCCAAAGACTTTGGGGGACTAGGGATTCATGACCTTGAGGTTAAGAATCGTGCCCTTCTTGGAAAATGGTTGTTTAAGCTACTTACCAAAGAAGGTGTCTGGCAAACTCTACTCAGGAGAAAGTATGTTGGGTCAAAGGCGATATCTCAGGTTTCATGGAAACCCGGGGATTCTCACTTTTGGGCAGGTCTAATGGCGACGAAGAAATTCTTCCTCCCATATGGCTCTTTCTCCATCAAAGATGGTTCGGAGATAAGATTCTGGGAGGATAAGTGGCTTGGTACTATTACACTCCGTGAACAATATCCAGCCTTATATAATATTGTCCTTGGACGTCACAAAAGCGATACTATTGCTACTGTTTTGGAAGTTTACCCACCAAATGTGACGTTCCGAAGAGATCTCGTTGGTCCTAGGATAGCGGTGTGGCATGAATTGCTACACCGACTAGCCTCCGTCAATTTGACGCAAGGGACCGATGTGTTTCGTTGGAGTTTACACAAGAGCGGTAAATTCTCAGTGGACAGTATGTATAATGCGTTAATCCAACCTGATGTGCCAGTAGATAATAATAAGAAAATCTGGTCGATGAAGATACCACTAAAAAACAAGGTTTTTGCGTGGTACCTTCGTCGAGGGGTTATTCTTACTAAGGACAACCTTGCAAAACGCAATTGGCATGGTAGTAAGAGGTGTGTCTTCTGTCACAAAGACGAGACTATCAACCACTTATTTTTCGAGTGTCAGTCGCAGGTTCTATATGGTCAATCATCCATATAGGTTCTACTTTATATCCCCCAAGAAGCATTGCTCATATTTTTAGCAGTTGGCTGAATGGGGTTGATGTTAGGTTCAAACAACTTATTAGGGTGGCAGCGCTAGCCGTTATATGGTCGCTTTGGCTATGTAGAAATGACAAGGTTTTCACTGATAAAAATTGTTCTCTCGTGCAGGTTATCTACAGGACTACAGCTACACTCCGTTCGTGGTCTCCGTTGCAACGTGTGGGGCATCGAGACCTGTTTATGGAGGTCTGTTCAAGACTGGAGGATACGGCGAGAGACTTTTTATCCCAACATGGATGACAACATAATTTGCGGATCGGGCCACCAGCACCTTAGGCGTGATTACAATTTCTCATTCTGATATGTAATCGCTACCTTTTATTTTTCGGACTACCGTACTATGTCGGCTGTGTGCACCTTTGTTGTGCAGAGGCTGGGTGTAATGATTAAACCTTTTAAGTAATAAAACTCCCTTTGTTGGGGATATACCTAATAGGGGTATCACCAGCATGGATCAATCCGGCTAGTCCAGGGTGGCCCGCAGTGGTGGTAAAGGCTTTGCCTGCCGGGCGGCCCAGATAGCTGACGACCAAGTAAGGCGGATGCCGGCAAGGAGGAGGCCCAAGACTGAAGCCCATGAAGCCACCAGGACCAAGATGGAAGGCGGCATACTTGCCGGCTAGGTTTAGGACTCCGTATACTTGCTGGATACGTAATCACCTTGTAACCCTAGGTCCAGCCGCCTATATAAGCTGGACCACGGGACGCCTTTAGGGCACGTTACTCTCATACGATTCAACACAACCAACTCATTGTAACCTGTTCACGGCGATATTGCCTTATAGTGAGTTATAGCAGCACGTAGGGCACCGCCACCGCCGTGGTGCCTGAAGCTGGGTAAACCGCCGTGTACAATCCCGACCTTGACGACGTCCACCTTCTTGCCCTACGTTCACCCTCGGCTAGCAGGACCCCGTCTCCTATCCAAGATGCCGATACGACGACACCCTTTATCGAAAAATATATTGGCCGCTTTGACAGACAAGTAAATGAATTGTATGGAATGGCTGATAAGTCGGCAACTTTATCAAAGTATGCACAAGATCAAATATTTACAACCACACATGATAACAGAATATATATCCATTCATTCACAACTATAGCATCTTGGAGTATCATCTAGCTCATGTGATGGACAGCACTACTGTATCCAAGATTACAAAATCAGAAGATTTAGAATTTACTACCACAAACCTTATGCTTTCAAATGAACAGTATCCACATGCTTCCAGGCTTATAGGATTGCAATAAGAAATGAAGGAAAGATGACCAGGAAGAGTTTATGAGGATAGATAGCACTTATTTTTAACCTGTAATTTCACTAGAAGGATGGGCTTATCTTCAGGTGGACTGGGAGCAGGAAAATGACATTTATCAGGTGGTTAAAGCTGCAAGAGAGTATTCTTGGCTTGCTGGTATATTTGGAGGATTAGAAATGCGAAGATTTTTCAACATGTTAGGTCTTCCTTTGCAGCCTGGCGCTAAAATTCCATCCATGACATTACCTAACATGTGTATAGGTTTAACTCAACACTCTCTGGCAAATTCAACATCTGGATTATTCTTAGATCTTGTATAGGTTTGTAAATATTTCTTGTATCCTTGTACATATATAATTTTGAGGTGAAATAGATAACTATATTAAGGCCACACGAAATTGAGCCTCCAGCGCGCGCCACCGCAGCGGTACTGTGCCCCGCTACAGGGTAACAGTACCGCTGGAGATCCGCGCCGTCCGCTGCCGATCCAACGATCCACCCGACAGGCCCGTTACGGTTTTGCAAACAAACCCTCGAAATTCAAGGAAATTAACCCGCGGTCCAGAATTCAACGCAGCGAAGGACCTAATTGCAATTTCTGAAAAAGACACGGACTTTTCTGTAAAAAAACACAGAATCCCCTTTTCCCCTTCTTCTCTCCCGCGACGCTGGCGTCGCCGTCGCCGCCGCCGCGCAGCGCCGCCTCTCCGCGCCTCCCCGCTCACATCCGAGCACACGGGACGATCCGGCGTCGCCTCATCTTCGTCCTCGCCGGAGATCGGCTCCCGGAACCACGCGAGCACGCGCAATCGACGCCGCCGTCGTCGGCTTCCGCCGCCGCATCCGCAGCTCACCGGCGACGCTCCGGCGACCTAGGAGGGGCGGCGCCGCCACCTCCTGCCAGCCCGCGTCCGGGCGCGTCCAGCGCGCTGAGCCGCGCGTCCCGGAACGCGCTGCACCGCCGCCGCCGTCGCCGGCGATTCCGCGGCCAGATCCGGCCTCACCATTGCTGACGTCATCATGACGTCAGCATGGGCCCCACACGTCAGCGACGGTGGAATTCCGAAAAAATTTATGAAATTGAGAAAACAATGACATGTGGGCCCGGCTTATATTAGATAAAATCAAGAAAAATCATTAAAATTAGAAAAACAATATCTTTTCACTGGTTTATCAGAAAAATATAAATTATATATCAAATGTTCAAAAAAATAAATCTAATTTGTTTACGTTAGAATTTATACATTTTGGAACATTTCAGTTTGAAAAAAATATTTGTTGTAAATTTAAAATAATCAATGTGTTTTCGCTGGTTCGTCAGAAAATCATGAAACAAATATATAAACATGAAAAAAATATATAAATACGGAAATGTTTTATAAATATTTGAGCAATAACTACAAAAATATTTCTAATCTACAAATATGAAAACAAAAAAAAAACTTCTAAATACGATTACAATTCAATTTTGAAAGCGCGGCGTGCCGGGACGTCGCGTGCGCGACGAAATCGACACCACCGTGCTCCGTTCCCTCCGCCGCGGCTACTGCCCGCCGGCGACGATACGGCGACGAAAAGGAAGCGGCGCCGCCGCTTTTGGGTAGCGCGCCTCCATCCGCATCCGCCGTGCCCGACCACACGCTCCAAAACGCACCGACGCGCGCCGGCGTCATCCCCCCGCCGCGACATCTCCGGCCACTGTGACGTCGACGTAACATCACAGCAGGCCTGGCCTGCGGAGATGGGCCGGCTGTTGGGCCGGCCTGCTTCCTCTGTGGCCTTCCTGTGTTGTTTTAAAATTCTCAAAACTTTAAGAACTTTTGAAATACATCTCAAAATCACTTCAAACCAATTTCAAAAAACATGTAACAAAACAAACATATTTTATAAAAATACTTTGTGCCCTAATTAAAAAATATTTAGTTAAAAAAAAAAAACTACAACTTTGTGACCTTCTCATTTCCAGTCATACCACATATCCACGATGTATAAAATTGCATATTTCAAAATTATAGATGCCTTCCGATCCTACACATTTCGCACACGTAAAAACAACTCGAATCTAAATAAATTCCCATTTCGAACAATTTTCAAGATCTAAAAAACCTTTTAGACGTAAACTCTCTTTCAATTTCACTAATTTCCAAAAATTCAACAAATTTAAATGCCCACATTTCAAAATTTGAATTTTACCCACACACGCGCGGCATCGCCGCGCAAATTTACCTAGTAAAATTGAAACTGTGGGGCTTTTGCCTCACAGTAAGCATTACAAAAATGCATAAAAACAAATATAAGCAGAGTAAACATTACAGTCAGAGAGTGCAAGGTAAAATCTACTTCATTCAACAACCACATCATATTTTTGGAGAAAGATTCTTGATCTGGAGCGTTTTGGACAACTGATATGCTTTAGGTCACAAATCATACACATTTCTTGTTCTTCTCTTTTGACAGATTAGGCATACAGATACCTTATATCTGGACATGAGCGCAGCCAACATGGAGAAGTACAAGGGGGCAAAGAAACCCGCAAAGCGAGCGGTGAGCGAGGCAAGGGGTCGGGCGTATGAGGACCTCTACCAACGTCTAAGCACGAAGGAAGGCGAAAGGGACATCTATAAGATGGCCAAGATTAGGGAGAGGAAGACGAGGGATGTCAACCAAGTCAAATGCATAAAGGACGGAGCGGATCAACTTGTTGTGAAAGATGAAGAGATCAAACGTAGATGGCGAGAGTACTTCGATAACCTGTTCAATGGAGAGAATGAGAACTCTACCATTGAGCTTGACGACTCCTCGGATGATACCAGGAGACGCTTTGTACGGCATATCCAGGAGGCTGAGGTTAAGGAGGCTTTGAAGAGGATGAAAGGAGGCAAGGCAATGGGCCCTGATGGTATCCCATTGAGGTGTGGAGAGGCCTTGGAGACGTAGCGATAGTATGGCTAACTAAGTTTTTCAACCTCATTTTTCAGTCAAACAAGATGCCCGAAGAATGGAGGCGGAGTACACTAGTGCCAATCTTCAAGAACAAGTGGGGTGTCCAAAGTTGCACTAATTACCGTGGAATCAAGTTGATGAGCCATACAGTGAAGCTATGGGAGAGAGTCATTAAGCACCGCTTAATAATATTGACAAGCATGACCAAAAATCAATTTGGTTTCATGCCTGGGAGGTCTACCATGGAATCCATCTTCTTGGTACGACAACTTATGGAGAGATACAGGGAGCAAAAGAAGGACCTTCATATGGTGTTCATTGACTTGGGAAGGCGTATGATAAGATACCACGGAATGTCATGTGGTGGGCCTTGGAGAAACACAGTCCCAACAAAATACATTACCCTCATTAAGGATATGTATGATAATGTTGTGACAAGTTTCGAACAAGTGATGACGACACCGATGGCTTTCCAATTAAAATAGGACTGCGCCAGGGGTTAGCTTTGATCCCTTATCTTTTTTACTTTGGTGATGGATGAGGTCATAAGGGATACGCAAGGAGATATCCCATGGTGTATGCTCTTTGCGGATGATGTGGTGCTAGTCGACGATAGGGGTTAATAGAAAGTTAGACCTGTGGAGGCGGACTCCAGAGTCGAAAGGTTTTAGGCTTAGTAGAACTAAAACTAAGTACATGAGGTGCAGTTTCAGTACTACTAGGCACGAGGAGTGAGAGGTTAGACTTGATGGACGGTAGTACCTGAGAAAGACACCTTCCGATATTTGGGGTCTTGCTCTAAAATGATGGTGATATCGATGAAGATGTGAGTTATCGAATCAAAACTGGTTGGATGAAGTGGCGCCAAGCTTCTAGCGTCCTCTGTGACAAGAGAGTACCACAAAAGCTAAAAGGCAGGTTCTATAGGATGGCGATTCGACCTGCGATGTTGTATGGCGCAGAATGTTGGCCAACCAAGAGGCGACATATCCAACAGTTCGATGTAGCAGAGATGCGCATGTTGAGATGGATATGTGGCCACACAACCGGGTCGGAATGATGATATACGAGAGAGAGTTAGAGTAGCTCCGATTTTCAATGAAATAAAACACAAAGCTTCGCAGGCCTTCGGAAGCGCCAGTGCATAGCGGACGGATAAAGCGTGATGAGATTGTTAAGAGGGGTCGTGGTAGACCAAACTTGACATGGGAAGAGCATGTTAAGAGAGATTTAAAGGATTGGAATATCACCAAAGAACTAGTCATGGACAGGGTGCGTGGAAGCTAGCTATCCATGTGCCAGAACCATGAGTTAGTTTCGATATCTTGTGGGTTTCACCTCTAGTCTAACCCAACTTGCTTGGAAATGAAAGGTTTTGTTGTTGTTGTTGAGCCATAGCGATACCGAGACACATCCATGTCACTTATGGTAAAGGAAATGAAAGTCTAACAAGTTCTTTTCTTCACTTTTATGCTGGAGATCCAAATTTCAAATGATAGTTTGCAATATTTGCATGAGAGACAGTCTGACGTAGTCTAGGAAGGTCAGTAGGAAGAACATAATATCAAAAGAGTGAACTTGGTATCAATGTTAAATGCACAATTTACATAAATGTGATAAGAACTGCTCCGTATCAATGTTGCATACCTTAAGCTGTGGATGTGCAAACTCAAATTGAAAAGCAGATAAGTAAGTCGGGACCAAGACATGTACGCCCATGCGAAACCCAGAATGTGATATTCAGGGAATGAATTGCCAGTGTCAACGTGCCATGAACACTAGAAAGATGAAAACAGCATCTCATATGTTTTAAAACACAAAGCATGCACCATTTATGGTTCTGGGTTTTCCTTATAGTACTTCCTTCCTGGCAAACTCCCATAGCATTTCAGTGATGTGGGACTTCACAAGTTCACATCACTCAACTCAAAACAGCACTTCCGAATGAAGTATGTTAGCGCAATAACGTAAGAAGCTAAAACGAACCTGAATCCAGAAGAAAACATGTTCGGCATGGTTGATAACTTGATATGAATTGCCACTGCTAGTTTCACGTGCTCAAGGGGCCAAGCCAACATTCAACATTTCCTGAAAAGGTACTGCGAGTTGTTCATCCTCTTCCAAAATGCAGATGTGCTTTCCTAAAAGGAAAAAAACAAATGGAACCAGAAGGTACTACAACACTCAATGCAGGATTCATTGGAAATACCCAGTGTGATAGTATCTGGGACTGAAATTACAGATAGGTAGATTACTTAGTAGGGAGTTGTGGGTCCAACAGATAATCATAATCAATTTACCACGAGTAGATTTCTTAACTATACAACCTCCGATCCATATTAATGGGCTCAACTTTATCTAGATACGGATGTATCTAGTTAAGTGTTTAGACTAGATGCATCTGTATCTAGACAATGTTGAGTCCATTAACATGGATCGGAGGGAGTATATTTATCTCATAAGTGCTACTGTTTTTACTCTGCAACAAGTTACTTTGTCAAGCTGAATTTCCCGTGTCACTATCCCAAGCCCCAACAATACGTTCAAGGAAAGAAAGCATGGGAATAACAACATCCTAATCACATTAGGGTCGCCCTAAACCTCATACGACAAGGCAGCCTGTACTCTTTTTTAAAGCTTCATCAGCATCGCCACAGCACACTTACATATAATACCATGTTCACCATTCTTCGTGCAAGTCTAGACGTCACATGTGCTCACGTGGACGCTTGTACAGGACAGTCTCCTCCTCAAGCTCAGCCCCGGCGTCACTCACCAGCACCCACACCTCAGAGATTTTCTCGACGGCACCATCAAAGAGGTCGACAGTGGTGAACGCCCGTGACGTGGGTGCCATGGATCCTGATCCTTGGAGCCCGTCTTTTTCGCTAGTGGAGATCACAGCAGGGCTGCTTTCTGCCACCTGTTTCACCCTAGGCACAACCGCTCCATTTAGATATATGGTCCGGTTGGCCCCGAAGGCGATCATCTACCTGAGGCCTTCCCCATAGGCTAGGCTCTTGTGCATGTGCCCGAACACGACAAGCGGGATTGAAACACCGGTTTCCCTTTGCAGGTCAGATATCGCTTGTTCCAGATCTGTGGAGGTTGCCATATAAAGCAACTGCTTCAGAAAGGGGTAACTATGGGGGAGAGTACCGTCATGAATAGTACAAGACCTGGGTCACCATGATCACCACCACCAGCTACCCAATCCCGCCCGCAGATATCATCCATTCTTGAACCTAGACCTGCGTAGCCATGATTAAAGGTAGGCTTGTTAGGAGACAAAACATGTTAGTGATGAGTTCCATAAGATATCTGTACAACTTGGTTATTCGAATGTTCAGAAGACCTGTTGGTCCATTATGTGCGAGTAGTATGACAGAATGCTCCTCTGGTGCAGCTGTGGCAGCATCGTATATCTTCTTTGCACTTCCTGCCATATCATCAACACCGTACCTACACGATGATCGCACAACCAATGAGAGGTCATGGATTATAAGTTACAGTTATGACTTATGAACAACAGCATAAGTTCTATAGAAGAGGGTGACAAAAGCAAAAAATGGTCTGTGATATACTTCTTTTAGAAGATGAAGCTAAAAAGTTTCCAGAATGGCAGCACCACCAAATGCCAGTAGGTGGTTCTATTATCATGTGAAATCTTACCATCTCTGTAGTGTCATCATAATGGGCAAAAGCAAGAGGTGAAGATCGTTTTCGTGAAACTTTTGGAGGCTTGGCTGTATTAATCTTAGGATTCAAAGAACGCGGACTAATAAGCAAGTTCCATAACAAAAACCAACTAAGCAACCAATTACTCTATATATCTGATCTGATGTACTTATCTTCCTAAGAGGATTTGAGATTATGACATACAACATATTACCCTTAGATTCTTATAAGAAACATTATGTAGGGCACTGGTGGACAAGGATGAGGCCATAATTGTTAGAGATAAAATTAGCGTACTTGTATTTGGTAGTTTAGGATTTGTAATCCGTCTCCTACCTTATCTCTAGGAGCGGCTTCTTGCCCTCCAATTCTGTACGCCTATATACTCGCCCATGAGACTCAATAATACATCCATCATATTACACCAATCTCATATTTATCTCATATTTCTACATGGTATCAGAGCGGCGAGATCCTTGACCTAGCCGACGCCAAACTGCTTCCGCACCGCGCCGCCCCGGGAGGTCGATCTCCGCCAGGGGCAACCAGTAGCAGGATTCGTCCGCCGATTAGTGGTCGGCTGCCCTGGTAAGTTTTTTGTCCGGTCACGAGATCGGTTTTTCTCTCCGCCGGTCTCTTGGCCGGTTCTTCTTTTTTGGTTCGCCGATCATAGATCGGATTGCGTCGACAAACCGCCTGTCGTCTCCGCGCGCCTCTACTTCGACAACGGCATCGACCTGCACCGGCCAGCTCCTCGACGCCGGTCATCGCGGCCGACTCGTTGGCGCCGACTCCACGTTGGCCAGCTCCTCCATGCCGGCTATCGCGGCAGGTCGGCCGGCTTCTGTGTCGGCCTCGGTAGGCTGCGGCGGCCAAATCGCCGGCGCCGACTCCGCACGACCGGCTCGTCTCCACCAACCACGTGACAAGGCCGGACGCGTCATCCGAGGGACGCCTCAATGCGTCGTACCCGGCTGCTCTAGTCTGCACGGTATCCATCGCCAGTTCATCTTCGTCGTCATCGACTCCGATCTGCGCGTCATCATCCCTGCCATGGCGCGTAAAGCGTCCCGTCAGCCTGATCAACCGATCATGTGGCTGTCTACGTCAAGCACGTCCCCGAGCACGCGCCTACCACCAATCGAGCTATAGACTGCCGCCGCATCGCCCTTGGTCCATGTTGATGGCTTCTAACGCGCCTTATCAGGCGTGTGCGTTGTCGGTGACACCCAGCCGCTACACCAACTTGTGCCATGCAGCTATGCCGCCCCCATCAGGCTGTAGCGTTGCTGTACGCGGTCTTCTTCGCCGTCCCCGCGCACCGACGTCCTTGGCTCCCACCGTGCCAGCTCCTACAGCGTGGGTCGCCAACGTACGCGCATGGTCTTCGTCACGCCGTCAGGTTCTTCCTCGCCTACTTCGAGTACCGTCGTTGCAGTATTACAGGTAACCTGCAAGGCCACTTTAGGCAGTCGCAGGTCCTGGCGACTACATCTTCTCCAAGCGTCCAGCATAACGACTCCAGTTCGCCGCTGCCTTTGCCGCCTTCTACGTCTTCGTCCACCACGACCTCGTCGCCAGCGTCATCATCCCCGTTCCCGACTACGTCTACTCCGACATTCCGCGGACTGCATCGGCACCTCCCTCTTCGTCGCTCTGCGCCCCGCAACCGTCTAGGAGGCCTCCTCTACTAGTCCCTCCGACATTGGCGCATGGTTCACGGTGGTCCCTGCCCCTGCACGCACGATACTGGCAACACCGGTGTGTGCCTTCGTCCCCGATTTGTCTCCGGATCTGGCAAGCTCGGGTCGGCGCCTCGTCTTCATCGGCTTCGACAACATCTTCGGCATCGACTCCCTCCTCTACGACTGCCTCGACCGCGTCACCGACTTCTACAATAATAGTTTTGCACTTCATTTTTACTGCCTAGCACAAATAATCAAGTACTCCCTCTGTTCCATACTATAAGATGTTTTAGATATTCCAATATGGACTACATACGGAGCAAAATGAGTGGATGTACACACTAAATACGTTTATATACATCCAATTCTAAAAAAACTTAAACAGCTTATAAAGTTATAATACGGAACGGAGGGTTACATGATAGGAAACTAGCCTGGTGATACAACTCGGAAATTCCCTAATCTAGAACAGACTATCAGACTTTAAGCTTGGCATCTTGATGTTTATCTACTAGTAAGTATAATAAAAACCTTTTTCAAGATAAACAATTCAGTATTACTTGACGTGAGATATCTGATAGGTGTTTCCCTCTCTGTTCTCTCTAGCAAATGAAGAAAACAAGGGACTAGCATGAGCACACTGCACACCAGTTTCAGGCAACAGGTGCCTTCCTTTTCTATTATCTTTTGCAGCAACGACTGCTACACACACGCACACAGGGTTTCTACTACATCTTGGCTTGCAACTTGCTTCCCTCCATATAGGGTGCCTCTCCTTATACAGAGGGTTCAAGGTCGGTCCTACAGCATTCTAGAGCGGTCTACTACTTACTACTGCTACCCTCTCTTACAGTCGAAGAATTACATATAATCAAAAAGAGCAGAACAGAAGGACAAGATTGTTTGTAGAAACAAATTCACAGCAAAGATATACCTAACAGAATAGTTGAGAAAAATATGAATCTTTTTGTTAGTGCATCTCTTACCAACCGTTTTGAGAGAAGCTTCGGTCTAAATAACCTGTCACCCCCACAAGAAAATGGTCGCCCGCCAACAACACTCAGCTTTATTGTTGGAAAATCCAAACATTTATATCCCACATGCTGCTCACCAAGGCTGATATACATACACAAGAAAAAAGGAAAAGAGAAGATTATTGACCAAATTTCCTCCATAAAGATTATCATAGTCTGCTGAAGACTGCCGCTACCCCACCCAGATTAATCCTGCGCTTCTTCTATAACTTGGTTGGGCATTGCCGACAGCTTAAGCTGAATTTGACTGAGAAATAGTTATCATTCTTTTTGTCAATGTTTCCTAACAACAGTTTACACAACTCACTCCCTCTTAAACTTAAGTATAATTCCAACTTATTTCTTTGCGTCAAAATCAAAAGACAAACAGCTAATGAAATGGCCTAGCAGTAAAGCTAGAAGTCTTATGGTGGTTAAATTGTCATGGTACAACTGAAGAACATGCAGCAATTCTGCAAACCTGGACGACTAATTCATTGCATGTTCTTTCAAAAAGATCTCCTAAAATGCAACTCATATCATATGAAAGGATCTTACCTTTCCAGCTGAAGACGGACAAGATCAACCTTCCTGAGTTACCAAGTAAACAAGATTTCAGAAAAAACGAAGAAAAGTTATTTTATATATTTTTATTCTAAAAGAAACTATGACTCATACTTCTCTGAAAATTGGTGTGTGCGCCAACAATCATGATTGCCAAGAATCGCCGCCTTTGGAAACTGAATATCCGAAATGCTTTTGACAAGTTGAACATTCTCATTGCCATAATCACCTGGCACAGATAGAGGAGAAAAAAGAGGAGATGACAAAAATTTATTGCATTGCATGTACTTCACAAACGAAAACAAGATTAGCAAATAGTGTAATACAGAAATAGCAGAAGAGGGGAAGGGGGGTATACCTGTAAAAAGCACCAGATCTGGCTGCATTTCAAATACAACAAGTTAGAGCTTCTGAGGATAACAAAACAAAGATAGATAATTATTGGTAGTATGGATATTTCTTTGAAAGTGCAATGTCAGTATTAGTAATGCTAAGCATGGGTGGCAAGCAAACGGAGACCAGCGCATTACTTACTACAAACATACAAGACATGCATTGCACATTGTAAAACTAGGAATAAGTCACAACAATGAAATGTGGACATAATAGTGAGATATCGAAATACAACAGACTGGATCCATAAAAATGTGCAAGGTGCAATACCTGAAGAAAATGAAGGGCCTTTGTATCTTCATCAAGGATCCAATCATCGTGCTGCAAGGTTCAGTGCATAACATCCAATTAATGCCATGTTCGCATTAATTAATTAGTGTTACTTAGCGTAGTTCAGTGATTAAACTTAAAACATAAAAAAACACCTAAATTGCCTAGTCCATGCATTGAACACCTCCAATTTTACTCCAAACTGCTTCACTGCTGCCGTATTTGATCAGCATGACAGAGTATCGGAAAGACACTTGCCGGGAGAGATAGATTGAAGGCAGGAAACGCATCCCTCCACGACTTATTGTCACTCCCTCTGCTCTCCCTCTCCATAACCAAGCTGGGGGGGGGGGGGTCATATCATCTCACGCATAAACCTATTCTTGGTTCAGATAGACGGGGGACCTGTCTCCGATACAGCAATCATAACACATTCAATTCGGTCATCCTACCATTAAGAACGAAATGTGCAACCATCTAAACTACGATCAAAGGCCTCTAAGACATCTAGCAACTCGCAAACACCAACGAACATACTGAACATTAACCCCCTTGCGGCATCCAAACGGGAGGCTAACTGAATTAATCAGGTCAGCGAGCAGAGACTCCAGTGCCCAGCCCCCTCATCGTCCAGCTCCGAATCGGCTACGCCTACGTACCAACCCCGTGAAGAACCCACAAGTATTCATGCCCGCGAGGAAAAGAGGCCAATCGATTTTAATACAGTAAAATTTTAAGAGGAGACGGAGAGTACCACGTCGCCGACGACCGCGAGGCGGACGCGACCGGCGCCGGCGGCGGAGGAGGAGGCCATGGACCTTGGCCCGGGCTTGGGCGGCGTCGCGGCAGGGGAGGAGGGGAGAGGAGGAGGGCTCCCGGGGGCGCGCGGCTACTGCTGCTGCTGCTCCCGCCGCCGACCACGGTGAAAGGGAGCAAGACCGCACGAACATTTTTTCTTGGGTTGGAGTCGTGCTGCTTGGGAGGACAGCTGCACGCCACCATCCGGTGGATGGATGCACACTTGCGCAGTTGCGCTACACCCGTGCGCGAGCGACACAGCGCGACACGAGAGACGTGTTGCGCGGTCATGGTCGGGGTTGTGGTCTTATTGATACTCCCTCCGATCCATATTAGTGGACATAGGTTTGTCTAAATTCATATGTATCTAGTTAAGTATTTAGACTAGATATATGTGTATGTAGACAAAGTTGTGCCCACTAATATGGATCGGAGGTAGTAGTTTTTTCTAGAGTATAAACTTGGTCAAATTTTATAACTGTTTGACTTTTGAACGAAAATATACGTAGGTAAAATTTTATACACTTTTTCAGGAAGAGAAGTACCTCGTACCGCTGCACCAAATCCACCCACCCGTGGGACAGTTCATTTTAAACCTTTAACTTGCAAAGGTCCGGCGATTCGAACATTGAAGTCGAAATTCCGATCGTTTGCACCTGAAGTATGAATTCCGGTATATATTAAACCCTAAATCTGTTTCGCGCACCGGAAAAAAGAGCATCCCGACCGGAATACATATTGTCTCACTAACTAGATGGGCCCACATGTCATATTCATCTTCTATCTAAGCAGGGAGAGGGAGGGGTTGACATGTCGTGATGGTCGACTCGACGTCATGACCCTTCTCGTCGTCGCCGTACAACCATCATACCCCTTCTCGCCGCCGCCGTACAACCAGCGCGCCCCTTCTCGCCGTCGTC